>JAVTVJ010001630.1:0-184900 GCA_034509425.1 Eopsaltria australis
AATCAACAATGTGCTTTATTTATACAGAAAAAAATAATGAAAGGGGAGATTTCCACCTGGGTCATTGCTCATTAAATTTTCTGGATCCCTCTAAAAGTTACAGAAAGAAATCCCATTATGAACTAATCAAGGCCTGGAAGAGATAATGATTTTATGTCTCTAATTACTTTATGTCTTTTTGAAAAGACTACACACACCAGAACTTATATATGTTTTTTCATATGTGATTAATACTGAAGAGACCTTACAGAGATTATCAGTAACCAGCTTTATTTCACAGAAGATTCTCCAAAAAAAAGGGACAGTTTGATATGCGGAAGTCTTCATAACCTTCTAAAAAGTCTTCATGCATTTACATATCAAGTTATTCTACACTTCTTTTTAATAATCGTATCTGTTGAGGTATTTATACAGGTTCCATATTAAAGTGCAATCAAATGCTAAGATGAGCCTAATCACAGTTTTATGTTTAATGAGTCAATCACAATTGCATTTGTGTAACCGTAGTCTAAAATACCTTACTTGCATTTTGACAGATTTTCTCAGATAATTTTGATCTTGTCTCGGGAAAATATAGTTTAGACTGTTTCAAAACTTTTACTAATGACTTTTTCTTCAACCATAAAATACAAGAGATACATTATCAGCACAATTTTCATTAAAATTAGAAACAGAAATCTACCTGTATTGTCTTTGTCTGAGCTACAGTTAATTTTCTTCACACTATCTATGTTCTGGGTTGACCTTGGCATGGGTTGATTCTTAAGTCCAACACCTCACTGTGGTAGGGAGACAGAAGACAGAACTTGAAGTGTTAAAATATGTATAAAGTGTATTTGACATGCATTAATTTTAAAATGTCTTCTGTAAAGTTTTATATTATTTTTCGGTGTAATACCTACTCGTCCTCCGATCCCAGGCACGGTGCCTCTGCTCGGTGGTTGCCTTCCTCACCACTGTGCTACCTCAACCCCCTGTCCGTTAGGATGAGAGCCGAGGGAACCCCGAGGATTCCAAGGCTGGTGGGAGTGGGAAGCGCGCGGAGGGTCGTCTGGTCGGTCTGAGGAATCACAGCGTAAGCGACTCTAAGCTTTCAGGCAACAGAGGTTTATTCCCTGGAACCCTGTGCCGCTGGAGCCCCACCAGCTCTCGGCTAAAAGCAACTTATGTAGTAATAAATAAACAACCAACTTCAGGGTAAAGGCTTGGGATTAAGGCGGGAGCTTTCAACAGCATCAAATAATATAGAAACAGGGGAGTGGTTTGGGGATAACAACAAATCATAAACAGGGGTACAGAGAACTTTCCAGAACAACCTGTCAATCACCTTTGTGATAGACAAATAACATATTCAATAGGAACAAGGGGTGTCAACTTTGGGTGTTAACTGGGGTGTGACTACAACCATGCTAAACCATGGATGTTTTTAGAGCAGGGGGGCGACTCCCCGATGGACCAATCCACCAGGAAGTTTTCAAGCCCCTAGGTCTCGTTTCTATATTGACAACTGCCACATCTCCCCCTTTTCTTTTATTTAAAAAAGCCCGTTGTACTAACGATACTAGAATATTTTTTAAGCAACCAAACATACTTAACACGATAACGATGACGATTAGGATCCATAAAATAGATTTCAACAAGTCCATGCCCCATTTTGAAATGCCCCAGTCACTCATTAGATGGTCCAACCAGTCTACTTTCAGTCCTTAGTTGAGTGAATTGCCCTTGCAGTTCTTGTAGCGTTGCATGGATGCTTTTTGAATGGGATGATAAGTTCATACAACACATCCCTTCAAAGTCCTCGCACCCGTGCCCGTGTGCGAGAAGGAGAAAGTCAATCTCCGCCCTGTTCTGCAGGGTGGCGTGCCTAGTAGTGTCCTTATCTTCCAGCAGCTGGGTCAATGCCCAGGACGTGAGGTTGGCTTGTCTGCCAAGCCAACACTCTAAATGGCCTAATTCCCCCAAGGCCTTAGCTGCCGCCACCCCGGGCACGAATATGGAGGCAGCCACCCTCTTTGAAAAACTCCAATGTTCAACAGCCGAATTGCAACTTTCGTCCCAAATTCTGAGTGATCTTTTTTGACGGGTCAGATTATAGAATTTTCTCCATTCAAGAATTTGGGTCTTGTTGGGGTCATGAGGGTGAGTTGGCCCAACGTGCATGGCCCACCTGAAAGACGGGACGGTATCCCAGCCCAGACTCTATCCCCACAGATTAAGAATACGCCGGAGGGGAGAGTCTTCGGGACGGGCGTGGACTTGGACCGTTTGAGGACAGATCTCGTGGTATAGTTACACCAATTTTCAAGACTGTACACTGATCTTTTTAGGGGATGCACATCCTGGTATGGAATTTTATCATATCCTCCAAATATTTTAGCATCTTCCCACTTAGGGAAGTAGTCAAAATTGATACAAAAGTCAGCTTTGAAGGACCCCAACAGTGCCAATTCTTGGGGCTCCTCTGGTGCATGGGGAAGGGTCCTCATCCACGCATCCCAGTTGTCAACAGGTTCGGGCCTTTTACCTGCGAAGGATGTGTCATTCATTCGCAGGGGGATACCTACTAGGCAGGTCGACATGGGATCTGAAGTTGCACCCATACTCAAACACATGCTGTCTTGGTTTAGGGCTTTGGCTAACGTGATCCAGATATTCTCTTGTGGCTGTTGTACAAGCCATCCTTCGATTCTGGGCAGGACGTTCAGCATCACCCACATCAGGGCCATGATGACTCCCGTGGTTTTCATTGTCATGGATCCTTTAAATCTAATATCAAAACAAACATGAATAACTTTTGAATCAAACCAAAACAGTTTTTCAATTTTCTGATTCTTTTCAACTCCTATCCGCCTCCCCCTTTTCTTTTACTTAAATTAGGATACAAGGTGGGATAGGGTTATTACGGGACTGTTAGGTTGGGATATAAACAAGGAGAATAAGGTAAGTGAAGGGATATGGGGTTGGAACACAGGGTAGTCTTAGAGGGAGTGTCGTAGAGGAGTTAATCATAAACTATGGCTTCTCTGTCTGGTATTCGCTGGTCGCTGATCGGTACACGTCATATCAGGTAAGTCCTTTCCCTTTCCATTTCTCCTTTTTCTTCTTTTCCATGTGACTGATGGATTGTTGTCGCTCTTATCCTTGTCTTTCCCACGATCCTCCACATACGGCTTCACATTTTTTGCCGGAATCCACCGCGGACCGCCTGGGGTGGAGACACATGCATACCCCCTCCCCCAGACGATTAACGGTGCGGGACCTAGAATTTGATGACTCTGCGGATCCTTAAACAGCACCGGCGGTCTTTCTGTCAATTTGGAATTTGTCGAATTCATGAAATGCCGGAAGACGGGGGGAGTTGGCTCACTATCAGAGCAATTTAAAAAATTCAACGTAAACAGAGCCTTGCAGAGGCGCTCAACGGGCGACTTCTCTCCTGCCTCTCCCCGCTGCTGTGTAAGGATGCGTTTACTATCTTGATGTTTCCTCTCAACTAACGCTTGTCCCGACGGAGAATGTGGAATTCCGGTCGTATGTTCTACTCCCCAGTTTTGAAAAAACTGACGCAAGGAGGCAGATACATAAGCCGGTCCGTTGTCTGTTTTAATCTGTTTTGGAATTCCCAAAACTGCAAATGCCATAGTAAAATGTTTTTTGGCATCTCTCGCCTTCTCTCCGGCATGAGCCGAGGCGAAGAGAGCGCCTGAAAATGTGTCTACTGACACGTGTATATATTTCAACTTCACGAAAGGTGTAAAATGGGTGACATCTGATTGCCAAATCTCATTGGAGTTCAACCCCCTAGGGTTGACTCCTGCGTTGAATGTAGGTATTTGATAGGATTGACATGATGGACATGTGGCCACTATTGCCTTAGCTTGCTCCAAGGATAGGTGAAACATCCTACGGAGTGCTGGCGCATTCTGGTGAAAGAATTGATGGCTAAGGCGAGCCTGTGCGAATGTGTCAGGTACGGTACACTTCATCACAGGCATCGCCAGAGCATCGGCTCTCGCATTGCCTTCAGATATAAAACCTGGCAAGCCAGAATGTGATCTTATGTGCATCACAAAATATTGATGCTGGCGGTGGGACAATAACATTACGAGCCGCGCAAGCAAACCAAATAATTTTTTATTTGGGACCTCTCTCAGTAAGGAATGCTCTGCTCTAGAAACTACTCCTGCCACATATGCCGAATCAGTTACGAGGTTGAGTGGCAGTTCCTCAAACCTCTCAAACACTCTAACTACAGCAGCTAGTTCAGCTATTTGAGGGGAACCCTCAACTATCTGAACTTCTTCGTCCCACTGGAGGGTCTCTGGATCTCTCCAAGTCAACACCGACTTATGAGAAGAGCCAGAGCCATCTGTAAAAACTGTTAGAGCATTCTTAATTGGTGTTTTACTTTGAGCCACATCAGGAGCCAATTTAAACTCAGTATTGAACAATTGGTGTTTTAGCTTTTGGTTGCCAATTTGGCCTGAGTAATTTTCGAGGGCAAGCTGGAGGTCCTCACTTTCTTGGAGCACTTCTTCAAAACTATTCTGCTTCCAAGGAACTTGGATGTACGCAAAATCACATCCTGCTAGTACACGGAGCCGGTGCCGAGCCTTAATGATCAGCTCGGCCACCAATTCCTGTGGCCTTGTTATTGTCTTGGACGATGTGTGAGGCAAGAAAATCCACTCCACGATTAGGAGCGACTCCTTGACCCCCTCGTCCCACTGAAAAATGAGACCATAATACCTTGGTGTCTTTCCCAGTACCATAAATCGGTACGGGAGAATCGGGTTAATTCTGTGTGCGTGTTTTGTGGAGATCGTAAACATTACCTTCTTGATGACCTGTTCGGCCTCTGGTGTCACGGCTATTGGGGCGTCTAGGGCTTGTCCTCCTCGTAGCAGCTCAAATAAAGGTGACAACTCTGAAGTTTTCAGTCCGAGGAGCTGCCTGATCCAGTTTATCGATCCACACAGTTGATGAAGTTCGCGCAAAGTTGACGGATGCTGCTCTAACTTCAGCAACTGCGGTGTTACCGTTGTCTCCTGGATCTTCATTCCCAAGTACTTCCAAGGTGGCATCCTCTGTATCTTTTCGGGATGTACTTGCGTTCCCACGTCCTCAATGGCCTTGACAACTTCCTTTAAGGCAGAGTCTAGAGTCTCTCGGTTAGGTGAGCACACTAATACATCGTCCATATAATGATAAATCTTTGACTGTGGAAAGGTTTTCCTAACCGGGGAGAGCACCTCCGAGACATACCATTGGCAAATTGCTGGGGAATTTTTCATTCCTTGAGGCAATACGAGCCAATGATAATGTCTCATCGGTGCCTCCCGGTTTATGGAAGGCACTGAAAATGCAAATTTCGGCGCGTCGTCAGGGTGCAAAGGAATACTAAAAAAGCAGTCCTTAATGTCTATTATAGCTAGAGGCCAATTCTGCGGTAACATTGCAGGTGATGGGAGACCTGGTTGGAGGGGGCCCATTTCCTCCATCACTTTGTTCACTGCTCTTAGATCTTGTAGCAGCCGCCACTCGTTCTTTTTTGGTTTTTTGATAACAAAAACTGGAGTGTTCCAGGGGCTGGACGATGGCACAATGTGACCCTTAGCCAGTTGTTCGGCAACAAGGTCTTCTAGGGCGCGCAACTTCTCTCCTCTGAGGGGCCACTGCTCCACCCTCACCGGTGTGTCAGTGAGCCACTTGATAGGTGGGGTGGAGCGCGCCGCAGTGGCCCCGACTAGAAATTCTGGGGTGTAAAAGGAATTTCTAGTCTCGCGCCCCATTGTGCCATCGCGTCCCTTCCCCATAACGTAAAACCTGAGGGGACAATATAGGGTTTTACGCAAGCTACCCGTCCTTCCGGACCCTCAATGGAGATGTTTGTGAGGCTCCTTTTGGGGGTAATTTGGCCACCCACTCCAACTAAGTTTCCTGGGGAAGGTTTTGTTCCCCATTCCGCTGGCCATTCTGTCTCTGCTATAACAGTGACGTCGGCGCCTGTATCTAGCATTCCCACTCGATCTATTTCGGAATGCCCATTTCGCAGTCTACATTGAAAAACAGGCTTGTCTTTTCCCACAACACTTGTCCACCACACACACGGTGTGCGAGCATTTCTAGGTATATTCTCGGGCAGCACAATCGCTTGTGCCAGCCAGGTACCTTTTGGAAGAAACCATGGTATGTGGTTGGGTTGTATGGTCACTGCAATGTTCTTCCCCGGTGCGTAAGTCTTAACTTCAGGAATCACAAAGATCCCCGGTGGACTCTTATTGGAGTCACCAATAATTAATACAGTCACGGGTGACATGGGTGGATTTTTAATTGTCGCAGGAACACGTTGGGTGTCATCACGCGTTATATGTTCAACAAAAGCACTCACCAATTGGAGTCTCTCAAATGGTGTAGGTGATAAGTCTCCTGGATAAAGCTGTTGGTGTTGGATGTTTCTAGGCTCTAATGGTGTAGTGTCGTCAGAGGTAGCAGTCCTTAATTTGTTGAAGGAGCGCGAGGCTGCTTCGCGCTCCCATCCTGGTTTCCCGACCAGTAGGGTGATGGTGTTTGAGGGATCCACCATGGCATCGTTGGTGGGTACCATCCCCACGGCGGAGGATTTGGTGGCGCTTGCGGTTGTGGTGCTGGTGGGAAAGACTTGGCAGAATTGTTAGCTTGAGTCTTATTCTTATTTAGTTTTGGTTTTTTACAGTCCTTTGCAAAATGTCCAGTTCCATTACAATTGAAACACTTTTGTTCTTGTTGACCTGCATTTGTCTTTGATGTCTCCTTAGTATATTGAGTTTCTACTGGATATGTCACTTTACATTTATGTCCACACATTTTTGATTCATTCCCTGGTACACGTGGTTTAATTTGTGCACACTTTTCTGTAATTTGCTCAATCGTTGGTGGGGGGTCAATGGGAAACATCTCAATAACTCGTTTACACTGTTCATTCGCATTTTCTTTAGCTAATTCAGTTAGCATTTCTCTCAGCATCACTGGATTGCTGATAGCTTTACTCATCGCCTCCCTGAGGCGATCCACAAAGGCTGTGAAATTCTCATCCGGGCCTTGCCGGATCGTTGTGTAACTAACTGGAGGCCCCATGTCAATAGACATGGTAAACAAAATGTTTTTTGCTGCTAACTGTACATCCCTTAGTATTTCCTCTGGAATGTTATTTGCTTGGTCACGAGGTTTGGATTGATTCCCCTCCCCCACAAGATGGTCTATAGTAATATTGGCTTTATTTGGGTCACCTTTATATGATTCAAGCAACTTTGTTAATTCTCTTCTCCATCTTTTGTCCCATATCCAGTAGTGACTCTCAACTAAAAGACTTGACATCAGCGTTTTGATGTCATCAGGTACTAAGACAGATGATTTAAAGGTTGCATTTATAAGTCCTTTAAAATATGCTGAATCTCTTCCAAATTCTTTTGAGGCTTTACAGATTTCTTTTATCGTTTGTTGTGGGAGAGGCTCCCATCTGGGATTGGCACCTGTCCTATTGTATGTCACTGGTGCTACAATGGGTGTGGGCAAGGCTGCTGCCAAGGCTTGTTGGCTATAGGCTTCAGGCACACCCCCTTCCGGTGTAGACCCGTGGGAACCGAAAGCCTGGGCGTGGGAAAGTGGAAGGGGGGCGGGGTTCCCAGGGGAGGAGACAGGGAGGTGGGCGGGGTGCGCGACGGCAGGGGTGGAGGGTGTTGGGGGGTGGAGCTGGGAAGGAGGGAGGGGACCCGTAGGATTGACATCGCCGGCCGCAGAGGGTGGGACCGACGCGTGACCAATCGACGCCAAGGGGGTAGGGCTAGGGAAGGGGGTTAGGGGGTTCCCGCCGCGATCTCCCGCGCATGCGCCCTGAATTCCGCATTGCGGCAAAACTAATTCAACGGTATACCGTGGCGCAGTGAAAATTCCCCTGCCGCCATCTCCCGATGGCGCAGTAAGAATTCCCCCGCGCCATCTCCCGATGGCGCAGTAAGAATTCCCCCGCCGCCATCTCCCGATGGCGCAGTAAGAATTCCCCCGCCGCCATCTCCCGATGGCGCAGTAAGAATTCCCCCGCCGCCATCTCCCGATGGCGCAGTAAGAATTCCCCCGCCGCCATCTCCCGATGGCGCAGTAAGAATTCCCCCGCCGCCGTTCCCGATGGCGCGGGTTTAAATTCTATTAAACTATTATAACGTGGGGAGGGACACACAACCGGTGCAACTGGGGACGGAGGGAAAGGAATAAGGGCTGGGGTGGGATCTGTCTTGGGTGGATCCGTCCCAGGACAGAAGGGGTCGGTGGGATCACGAACAGAATCGGAGCTTCTGTGGCTCCGGATTTCTCCCTCACGCTGCTCGCTAATGAGGGGTATCCTGCCGTTTTCCACACCGGCGGGAAGAGGGATCGGGTTAGTGGCATTAGGTTCACTTTTCGGAGAAGGGGGAACAGCTTTATCTAAACCAGAACTCTTCTCCCCGTTGTTAGATAAAACTCGATAAATCGCGATTTGTAACCCGAAAAATTTCTGAACTGCAAATCGCCCCTCGCTGTCACATTCGTTTAGTTTAAATCCTACACGATCCCAAAATTCTAAAGTAAAAACCTCTTTTGGTGCTTCAAAAGAAACATTTTCGATTACCCACTTTACAAATTTCCGTAATAACTTTTTGTCAAATTTTTCCCCTGAAGTAACTAACTGAACTTTTAAACCGTAATAAATAAATGAAAGCTCCTTTTCCCTCTTAGCAAGGTGGTTGCCCATCCTTACTATAGAAGAAAACTCCCCCACCTTAAACTTAAAAAAAAACGCGGCGGAACAAAGTCCAAGCACTCACTTGCTCTGCGAATTCTTCTCCGAATTCTTTTTCGCCGGCTTCTTCAAATTCCCCTCTCTTCTCGAGGGTCCCCTCTCTTGTCGAGGGCAAACCACCAAAAGAAATCCAAAGAAATGGGGGGGCCTTTGGGGAGTGAGCTGCTTTCCCGCTCCCAGAGCCGGGGGTCGCAGCTCGACCTGCAGAAGCTGCTTTCTTAAACGAAAGGCGGTTTCGCAGGGAGTGGCCCGCAACGGCGTCTTCGCTGCTGGTAGCGAGCTGTCTTTCGTGATTCCTCCAGGAACCACTCACGTTGGGCGCCAACTGTAAAGTTTTATATTATTTTTCGGTGTAATACCTACTCGTCCTCCGATCCCAGGCACGGTGCCTCTGCTCGGTGGTTGCCTTCCTCACCACTGTGCTACCTCAACCCCCTGTCCGTTAGGATGAGAGCCGAGGGAACCCCGAGGATTCCACACAGGGAGGAAGGCGTGGAGGGTCGTCTTGGGTTTGGTTCAGGAGGAATCACAAAGGCAGGAGCGACTCTAAGCTTCAGGCAACAGAGAGGTTTATTCCCTGGAACCCCAAAGTCAAAGGAGCCCCGACTAGCTCTCGACAGCAACTTATGTAGTACAATAAACAACCAATCAGGGTAAAGGCTTGGGGTGGGATTAAGGCGGGAGCTTTCAACAGCAGCAAATAATATAGAAACAGGGGAGTGGTTTGGGGATAACAACAAATCATAAACAGGGGTACAGAGAACTTTCCAGAACAACCTGTCAATCACCTTTGTGATAGACAAATAACATATTCAATAGGAACAAGGGGTGTCAACTTTGGGTGTTAACTGGGGTGTGACTACAACCAGGCTAAACCATGGATGTTTTTATAGCAGGGGGGCGACTCCCCGATGGACCAATCCACCAGGAAGTCCTCAAGCCCCTAGGTCTCGTTTCTATATTGACAACTGCCACAGTCTTCTATAATTGCAACACCCAGAAAAAAAAAAAAAAAAGGTAACTAAAGATAGTATCTTTCTGTTTCCAGTTAAAATTAGATTGTTTGGGTACTATGTGATAAAAGGTGTCTGCTTAAATTTCTGCAAGTTTCTTTTGAGTTGCAGTATTTGAATGTAAGCAATAGTGAGATATGGTGTAAAACCATAAAACATCACCTATTTTAGGCTTGAATCCATCTGGGATAATGACTGCAAAAACCCATTTCTAAGCAGTGTACTCTGACTATAATTTTTTGGCTATTTTCCAAATGGTAAGAATAAATGAAGGAGAGAAAAAAATCAAACATAGTGGATAATACCTAAATTATAGTAAAGAGCAGCTTTTCTTAATAGTACAATTAAAACTTTTGTTTCAGACAGGGGAGTAGAAGAAGAAGGAAGGCTTCAGACTGAGGGGAACATCCTAAGATGACTTCATCAACGCCTAATTGCATACCTGTCTGAACTTTAATATTCCTCTTAAATCAGCAGAAATCAAATTATTTCACTCAGTAGGGTTTTGGTTGCACTCAAATATGAAAGTTCATTAAGAAAAAACAGTCATAAGCTAAACCAGACTGGGAACAACTCTGTAAGGTTCATTAGTGCTAAAAGAGTGTGAGGAATGCTTCAGACAGTAGTTCATATAACTTCAGGGACTGCCACAGTATATAACCAATATGGAAAATATATTTGGCTGCACACCTAAATATGTCAGATGTATTCATTACCTTTACAGGGAAAGTCATATATTTAACAGCTTATTTAACAAGCTTTGGACAAAGATTCTTTAAAATAAATGCTGAAGCTGTACCTGTAGCATCTTTTTTTGTTACTTTACTTGGGGGTGTTTGTTCAGGAAGATAGATTCTGCCCAGTATTGTTTTAGCTCAGTAAGGCTAATCTTGCATAATGAACTGCTGTAGAGAAAGACTTCCCATGCAAAAGGTGTCACGTTTTCTCTCTGTGCCATATCTCTCTGTACAATCATGACATCTTGGAAGATAAATCTTGTGGAAGCTTTATAAGCTTCAGGATTGTTAAATGTATTTGTTCCAGGAAATTGTCCGTGCGTCCCAAACAAAAGCAGAGGAGCTCATTTATGCTGAAATCAGCTTAAATCATAGGACAGCAAAATTGCTATGCCCACATTTGGCCTTTAGTCCTGCCTGCCAACCATATAACACCTCTCTAAACCCAAGACATAAATACTGTTTCTTGAGTAGGGATTCTTATTCTCTCATTTGAAAATATTTGGGATGGTGGGGGATTATTTTACAGCACAGGAGAGTGGTAATTTTCATACTACAAAAGTGAGGTTACCTCCTGAATAACTGAAGTGTTTGATTGTTTGAAAATTCTAAAGTGCCTGGGACAGGGAAAGAACCACATTTGGTACAGCCTCACTTATAATACCTCTCAGAAGTGATGCTTACAGTGAAAAGCCACTGAAGCACATTTGGCCGTTGTGTCGGACAGATGATTTTTAGAACAGCACAAGGCAGAGGCAGGCAGTGAGCAGGAAGCAAGTTGTAAGGGAGGAGTTCATCACTCAAATATGTTTGCCTATCCTTTTTTCATTTAGCAGAGTAAATATTTTTACTCTACATTTTTAAAAGTCTTGTGCATAAAAGTGTTCATAAAACATTACATAGGATTTTCTTAAACTCTGATATTTTTCTCATTTTGGTAGAGGAAAAAAAATCCAGAAGGCATCCAATGGAAATTTTTTGAGACCCACTGAGTAATTTCTTTTTGCAGTCAGTGACATATTACTGTATGTTAGCAACTGTACATCTTATCCTGCAATAGTTTTCTGCTATGTATTCTGCATACAGTGTTCTGACAGGTCTATTTTGATTTCTTCAAAGTAAACATCTCTGAATTTATAAAACAAACTAATAAAATAATTGCATTAATTACTATTTCAAACTTCAATAAATTCTAAGAAAAACAAATTTAAAAATTTAGAATTAGAAATTAAACATTTTGAGAATACCAAAAAGAAAACAGATATACAAATGAGACTTTTAGACCTAAACTGTAGTGAAATATTATTTGAGATCTTAATTTCTACATTTTTTAATTAAGTATCTCTTGAATCAGGAGTGAAGAAAACACTGTTTCAACTCCTCATGCCTATATCAAACAAGAAAGAAGGCTGAGCGTGAATTCCCAATGGTTATGTGCAGAAATAGGCATATACAACACAGACTTACTAAAATACACAGCTGGTCACACCAGTCCCAGACAGGCACACAGATAGTTCACATGAACATAGTACAAACAACCTCTTCCTTTTCCCCTGTGTGACTCATCAGGATAATGGCCAGTTAGTGGAAAATACATATATATAGAATGTGCAACACAGATCCCTCTGGCCCAGGGGCTTGGTCTGCCCAGTAGCTGCTCCTGCTTCCCAGTCTCCCCAGCTGCTGGAATGTGCACTGTGCCCCTGTGCTGCAGCCCCACTCCACTTTCTGGTAGAGTCCCCCTTGTACCCATGCACTAACACACAAACACACACATTTTGGATCCCTCCAGAACTGGCATCCCACACGCAGTCTGTCCGTGCACTGGTTCTGGACCTTTGTTCTTCCACAGTTGCCTCAAGTACAGATGGACAGACATACAGACACAAAAGCTTGTTTCAGCTGACCTCTTGGTCAGGGAAGTATTTGTCTCTCCAACTGAGTTATTTGGCTTCCCTTGCCTGTCCTGTACCACTGAACTCCTCTGTGTGTAGGGACATGATCTTTTCATTGCATAACCAAACATTTTTCTTGAATTGCTTTTTTTTAAAGTCACAAACCCTTTTTGTCTTTTATATTAACAATATTAGTTATAAATGACATGTTGATGTTTTGATGCAGTTAAAGTAGCAGCCAATAATTTTTGCTAGGACAAAGAGTCTAAAATATTGGATTAGTTTGAATTTTACTGATACTTAAATAAATAATGTCATGCTATAGTTCAAATTAAAGAGGACATTAATTTATGCAACATTAAAAGAGAGTCACTATGTGTGCAATTATTGCAAAAAACTTAATAGGACTTTTAGGGAATTACAGGTTAATATTGAAGTTAGAACTGATATAAGTTATCAAACATCAGTTCTTGCAAAAATTTTACTAGGGAAGCTCGGTTCATTTTGAACTCTTAATTAGACTATATTGTCTAGACAAGACCATCAAAAGAAAGATGACGCATAAGAAGACTCTATATGCTGGAAAGCTAAAACAAATATTGCTCTTTGAAATAAATTCCTCTGTAAAACAGAAGAAAATTATTTTAATGACTATATGGATGATTCACTGTGGAATACCATGAAAAATTTCAGAGAACAGCAGCCTAATTAAGTCACTTTTGTGCTGACTCATGGGGTACTCCACAGCTTTTGTTCCTGTGAAAAAGAAAAGAACAACCTACAGCTCTCAAATGAACGTACATAAAATGCAAGTAAATAGAAGCACTCACTAAAGGAGGAAGGAATACACAGTACACTAATGCAAATGAAATGTGTGACAACAGAGCAGATGTTTATGCATAGAGTATCTAGAAGACAACAGAGGTGACATAAGTTATGGCAACAAGAGTGTTTGCATAATTCTGTGTCATCCTAAAATGAAGCAGTATCACAATACTGATGTGAAATACGTGTCACTACAGTTTTATTATAGAAGGAAGGTGGTGACTAACTTCAAAGAGAGGGCAGATTGCAGAATTATTAAAAGGGCAATTGGAATGCCCTTCTTGTGAAAGAAGAAGTCAACCTGACATTAGAATTTTTGCTCTTCTTGCTCTACTGAAGCAGCAACTCTCACAGCACAAATTTCAACTCATATAGTTGTAATTAATGAGGGGTCTGCAGTCTCCTCAAATCTAACAAATATGCTGTTTTTTGAGTCTCACATTCCTCCTGCCTATGAGAATACGAACTTCTATCTAAGTAGCTGCTGATTCACAGGAACTTCTCTAGAAAAACTCAGTCACTGCAAGCATAGGTGGGTGCCCTCTTTTGTTTCCCACGATGAGATATTGAGATAGCAAGCAACTTTGACCTCAATGAACTGCAAACCTGCTTCTGTTCATACACAGAAAAGAAAGAGTAAGACGGTTACTGACCTTCCTCCAAATGAGAGTGACCAACTCTGATTTGTCTCTTTGACCATTGCCCTATTATCTCTCTCTTTCCCTTCATTCTACTGAGTAATTATACGTGCACCAACTGAGCAACAGCATCTTTAGTATTTTGCAGCATACCAAAAATGTTAAAAAAAGGAAGAGATGATTGTTACAATAGCAAATTTCTGTGGAGGGCAACTGAAGGTAGCTTACCAAGGGTCACTGGTCACGAACACTCTAGGGCACAAATCATATGACAGTGGATTTGAATGAGTGGTTATTTCTTCCACAGTCAACTAAGGTAATGAAGAAAAATCTTAATACCAAGAATTTTGTAAAACAATGGCTGCTTCAACAGAAAAATCAAGACATCTGGCATATATTCAGGACATTTTCATAAGCCTTCTTCTCTGAACAACAGGAAAATTATCCCACAGTCTGTTTCCCTGACACCACGAAAAGAGCCAGTGTATGACACTGCATGAGACAGGCATTGAATGGCACCCACAGCACCAAGTTCACTAAAGATGTAGCTCCTGAACAGCTGTCTAGGAAAAGAAGCACCTGCTATGGGTATCAAGGCAGTAAGGGACCAGATCAAACTTTTTAAAAATAATATCAATTAATGATTCTATTTATATTAGTAATTTAGAACTATATATTCCTGTATGTGAGGTTTTGTTGTTCTCACTTTACTTACTGTGATTTAAAGGTAATTTGAAAGGCTGCTTGATAATTAAGCTCTCCATCTTGTAGACAGACTTATGTAGCCTCCCGTTCTCTTTTCCCTCTGCACCTTTTAGAACAAAAGAAGAGACAGTTGTTTACTTCTTAACTGAATTTTTCTTTGAGCACTCTGCTTTAGTTCCACCTTGGTATTGCCAGAACAGAAGCGCTTTCTGAGGTTTCAGAGTAATTTTGATAGGCTCCAGAAAATGAGTCCTTTAACTTTAAATTTCACTGCATGATCAGTAGACATTCCTAAGAGAAGACAGGGCTTTTAGTGTGGGAGACTGATCTGCCTTGATAGCTGCTAATGAACATAAAACATCTGAATGATTTTGCAAATAAATGTACCAGATATACAGTGATGCATATTCAAGGTGATAGTCTAATTTATGTGACATACTCTGTAGTGTTTAGGTGTAAGTTATACTGAGCAACAAATTCAGCATTTTGAAATGTAATGCTGATTTATTTTTTGCTTTCATACAAATTCTGCAATGATGTTGCTTCTTGTTCTATTTTTCCTGCTGCCTTCACAATAGTTACACATAATTTCTTTTCCCAACTAATGTTAATTGGGAAGTCCAGGTGCAATTCTTGTAGTCAGTGTTGGTATTGATGTTGCAGGAGCTTTGACAATATGTTTCCAGCTGGGTCAAAAATTCTACACAAATCAGGCCAGTCAGGTACATCAAAAATACCAAAAATCAAAAATGAAGTGGCACAGGTGGGCTAAGTACAAGGTTTTACATGAGTATGGTTTACTCCACGTGTTGTATTTGGTGGGATGTGTTGCCTTGGGTTTTCTTTCAAGACACATTAAGATTTGACCATGACTTTCCAGATCACCAAGACCAATGTGCCATGGCTTAGCAAAATCCTGCAAGGATACTCAAAATACTTACTAATCTTCCTGTGGCCAGAATTAAACCCTCAATTTATCAGGTTATCTTGATTACAGGCAATCTTTTTCTCTTTTTTTTTTCTTTTCCTTTTGTAATTAGACCCCAAATCCAGTAAAATGTAACATAAAATCTTAAACTACTTTATTACCTTTCCAATATCAGTTATAGTAAGACATAGAAACTACCTCAGGTTGTTACACCTCTATGTTACATATGCTATAAATATTTCTTCAGTTCTATAAATGTAAACTAAATAAATACTTATAAATTCTGATCATACATTCTGGTCTATAAATATAATTATTCTGTCAAATAAATTAATGTAACTATATCAAATTTTATTGTGTTTTTTCAGATAGTACTTAGACATAAACTTCATCTCTTTCATCTGGTGTAAAACCTTAAGCACCAGGAATGGATTCCAGGTGCTTCTCTCTCATCCAGAAGAATAATTACATTGTGATCTTGAAAGAGCTTGATATCTTATAACTGAGAGTAAGACTCGGCAGGGTACAGGAAGAATGTTATTCTTCTGGTTTATGATTCTGATTCTTCAGCAAAGACTGCAAAATCACTTTTAGGCAAGTAAAATACAAATAAATGTTAAGGTTTATGATTCTATAAAATTATTTTAGGGTTTTTTAGCTTACTGTTAAGGCTGCCAGACTAATAAGGGTTTTTAAAATTCTGCAATTGTATGTGAATATTTACATACGTACAAATATATATATGTGTATACTTAATATTATAAGAATATCTGTGCTCTTATCAAATCTAGCTCTGGATAAAGAGTTAGAGAATTGAAAAGAAAAAAAATAAGAAACCATAGGGAGCAGCCAAAAAAAATGAAAAAAAAAAAGAGAGAAAAAATTATTTCTATGTAAAGTCATGGATGCAGAAGAGAAAATAGACTTTTGTTATATTCAGTGAGTGAAAAAATCCAACCAACCAAAAGTGGAAGAAACAATGTGTTCTTTTATTATGTCCTCTCTGTAGCAGGCCATCTTTTAAGTGTGCACTACACGGGGAACTAAGTTTCCTTTCTCATCTTTACAATATTTATGTGTTTCTACAAATAATGTTCTTATCTACCCCCTCCCTAAATCAAAAATACTTATGATTAAATCAGTTTCTCAGGAAATTTTGTGATTGACAAATTTATTTTTATTCCAATTAAGTAGAAAAAGAAGCCTGAATTTCTCCCACTGAAAACTTTTTAGAAATCTCACAGTTTATTTTCCTTTGTAGGCAAAATACTTTTGAACAGACCAGTTCTGAAGTGTCAGGATATTGCAGAAATGTGCCAAATGGAGGAAAAAGGTGCTCTGTGCTTCTGCTTCCTAGTCTTATCTAATATGCCAGTATTTGGCTGTGTGTTGTGTGGATATAGACTGAATTATATAGAGTGATCTCTGTGATTCTTTAATTAGTTGTAGATTCATTACAAAATGAAGTTTATTTAAAGTTCTTTCAGGACAACCACTCCTGTCTGTGTACAGACACAGGTACTTTAAGTGGAGTCTGGTTCTGTAACACAATTAGGTTTTTTTCACGCACAAACTTCCAGGACTTTTCAGTAGTTTTGCATCAGCTTCTCAGTTTAGAGATTCGATCTAGTTCTCCAATATGTTAATCACAAAAGTTGTATCAGGATTCACAGGGTGGAAATTATGGCATTAAAGTAAAAACTGTTACCCAGCCTCAGAGGGAGTAGACTAGAACTCCTGATTTTCTTAGTACCGTGTTTCATAGATTTATTTTTATTAATGGTCTTGATGTATTTTAAGAAATATTGTCCACTAACAGATTTTACCAATGAAAACTGCCTTTGCAGGAAAACTTCTACAGATTTGCTAATCAACAGACTAATGCAGCCAATAAGTATGACTACATCAGTTTCTGAAAATCTTTTTGTACAGGTTCCCTCAAAGGATGTCAGTATCAAACATATGTGACTACATTTTTTTCAGCAGATGTCTGTTCACATATTTTTGTTTCCCCAGACATTTTGGAGATGAAAGAATGTACAGGTTTTCCTGCAGGGACATCTTCAGGTAACATCTCACTTTAAGACATGAAACAAAAAAGGGAAATAAATTCATAATAGTAGCAATTATACTGGCAGGTCTAAAAAACCTTCAAGTATCTTGCATTACATACTCTTCACTCAGTAATTCCCGTTAGCATAATTTGTGCTCGTTTTGACACAGAAAAGAAGGAAAACTAAAAAGAGGAAAATGTACAGATTAGAAGCAGAAGGTTTCTAGGCAATCTTCACATGTTGATCTGATACTTAGTGGATTTGTTGTAATTTGAGGAATGATATTAGGTGTTAGTTTGCATTTTTGCTCTAGGGGGATTTTGATTAGGTATTGTAAGAAATTAATTAACTTTTACGTTACTGACTCATCTATCAGATTTTAATTTAAAATATGTACTTGGGACATGAACTAAGACAAGAATAAATTAACCTGATTATTTCACTTCCACTGGAGTCATCTGTGGGTCAAGGTCGCAGAGTCTGATGTTAAAATTAATTTTGTAAGTGACAAAAATAACAAATAGATCCATTCAAATCACCACCATTAATTGTAATTTGGCAACAGCCCTTGACCACAATTTTATTCCACTTTTGGAGACATAGCCGTGTCTTTCACAGCTTGCTAGTCTTGATAAGATCTTCCAGTGTGAAAGTCTGAAATCTTTTATAATTTTTCAAAGGTACTACCTCTTCTTCTCCATTCTTCTTCACAGGAAGAGAGCAGATATCATCAAGTACTTTTATACCTGGCTGGGAGTAGCAATACTGTCCTTTCAAAAATCCTTCACTAGTCAATGCAGAGGTGTAGGAGTACCTGAGAGTATGGAGCCTGTCAGTTTTCAGGATGTCTCATAGAGTACTGTGAACCAGAGTGGGGAACAGAGTTGCTGTGATTTACCCCAATAGGTAGTTCAGTCCCACACAACTCACAGTCCCACAGTGGGATCGGGGAGAGAACTGTAAGGGTGAAAAGTGAGACATTTCATGGGTTGAAATCATAGACAGTTTAATAGAGATGAAATATAGTGTTGTCCTGGTTTCAACTGGGATAGAGTTAATTTTCTTCTGAGTAGCTGGAACAGTGCTGTGTTTTTGATTTAGGATGAGAATGATGTTGAAAATACACTGTTTAATGGTTTCTGAGCAATGCTTCCACTAAGTCAATGTCTCTTCTGTCTCTTATACTGTCCTGGTCAAGGAGGATACTGGAAGTAAAAGAAATGCACAAGAAGTTGGGAGGGGACACAAACAGAATGCCAGATCCGGTCAAATGGGTATTCCATACCATATGGCATCATGTTCAGATTATAAACTGAGTGCAAGGCTGGCCAGGGGATGTTGCTCAGGAGCTGGCTGGGCATCAGTCACCTGGTGGTGAACAATTGCATTGTATGTCACTGTTAGGGAAATTTTCCTGCCTGACCATACAGGAGTCATTTTGGTGATCACGCTGGTGCCACCTGAGCTAGGGCCAAAGATCCTTTGCAGTGAATGGCTCCACATGAACTGTCTTCCTACCAGCTCAACCCCAGGTTTCACAGAGCAGAATCTCAAACATCTGGATCCTTAAAATAATTTAACCATTATTCAACAAAAGAATAACATCTTGAGCTGGTGCCTTTGTGTAGAGATGCTAAACAAGGGACTCCCTGAGCTTTTATACCCTCACAATCTGTGTGTGGTAAAGCCTGGGGTCCTCCAGCTGAGCCCTCAGCTCCTGCTGCATCTGCCTCTAAGTGCTCATCTTCACAAGTCCTCACCCTTTATAGTGCAAAGTGTTGGCACCAGCTCCGGGCCTCATCTCAGGCTCCAGTCACCCAGAGCTCAACCTGCAGCTCTCACAGCAGCTGCACCCTGAGCTACCAGCAACAAATGTATTTCTCAACATTCAGAAGCTTTTTATATTCTGACTCTATTATTTTAGCATATTTTTTCCTTTTCTATCACATTAAACTATCTTTATTTCAAACTGTGAATTTTAGTTTTATCCAATTTTCTCTACCATCCCACAAGAGGAGGGAAGCAAGCAAACATTTGTGTGGTGTTGTGTGCCTGCTGTGTTAAACCACAATCATAGATAAATTTTTTGCTATATCTCTAGACACTATAAATTTTTTGCTATATCTCTAGATACTATAAATACACATGTATTACTCAGATGGAATTTAACACTATTATAGTTAAGGAAGACAATGCTCAGCTTCATCTAAGAATAGGTTGCCTGCTTGTAGCATTGAAAGAAAATTACCATGACTGCACTATATCAAACTCTTATTTAAAAAATCTTCTTGCAGTTCTTGATTTATTTTCATGTTTATCAATACATGGAGCATTTTTTTCCTCTTTATAGAGTCACAGAAGCGTTTAGGTTGGAAAAGACCTATAAGATCATCAAATGCAACTGCTAACCCAACACTGCCAAGTCTGCCAATAAACCATGTCCCTAAGCACTGCAGCTACACACTTTAAACCACTCCAGGGATAGTGACTTCCCTGGACAGGCTGGTCAATGCTTGACTATGTTTTTAGTGAAGAATGTTTTTCCTGATATCTAATCTAAACCTCTCCTGGTGCAACTAGAGGACATTTCCTCTTGTCCTGCCAGTTGTTACCTTGGAGAAGAAATCAATGCCCACCTCACTACAACCTCCTTTCAGGCAGTTGTAGAGATGAATAAGGTCTCCTCTCAGCCTCCTTTTCTCCAGGCTCAACACCCCCTGTTCTCTCAGCTGCTCTCATCAGACTTGTGCTCCAGACCCTTCACCAGCTTTACTGCCCTTCTCTGGACTTGCTCCAGAATCTCTGTATCTTTGTTGTAGTGAGGGGGCCAAAACTAAATATAGTATTCAAGATGCAGCCTCACCAGAGCCAAAAACAAAGGGACAGAAACTTCCCTAGTCTTGCTGGTCTTTTCTTTGCTCCTATGCAGTAGCTTTAGTTCAACATCTCTTTTGGCAGACAGGCTCTAAATTCTGTCACACTATGGATTAAGAAAAAAATCTTTTTTCTTTCTCTCTTTTTAGATTTTGAATACTTAGCATAATTGAATTTTTTAATACTTCAGATTTGACTTTTAAAATCTGTTCTTTTTTAGCCTAAGATTCCTTATGTCTAATGTCATGATTACATTCTACAAGTTTTTAAATTGGATTGTCAGAACATGCTAATTTCAAAGTTATTTCAGGGTTTCTTTCACTTGGAAATCTGTGTTCTCCCACGTGACTTCTGCCAACATTATCTAACTATGCTGTAATGTTATTTTAACGAAGAGAAAGACTTAATTGAGCACCTGGTTCCCCAAATGTGTCTGATTTTCACAAATGGGTAATCTTTTGACTGGTTTTGAAAATGTACTTGTGTAAAAGTAGCTTTAAAGAAAATACAGACTAAGTAATTACATAGATTTTTTATGAAACAAATTCTTCTTATAATATTGATTTTTTTTCCTACTTTCATGTTATTTGAAAAGGTCAATCCAAACCCAAATTATCAACTACCTTCTTTATGCACTATTCTATCTCAATCACGCTTACAGAATATTTTAGGGTCTAAAAAAATCCCCAAAACCCAAAACTGTACTGAGAGGAATTTCCTTCATGATAGAGGAACTGATATAATGTCAGGAATTTGAAACAGACTGGTAGATGATGCAAAGTATTGTACTTGCAAATTTTCAAAAAGTTATGATGCATAGATGTAGCTAAAATCATCGTATGTCTATGAATTTTTAGGCTTTTTACATATGACATCTATAGTTTATATATGTGTGACTTTCCTAGTACAAGACTGTAAGTTGCTTTTCTTGATAAAATAACATTGCTGTAGATTTGATTTAAAGATATGAACATATTATGTTCTTAGAGAGAGGCAATAGTTTTATTAGACCAATTTGATTCAACAAAGAGTTGAGCTTTCCACAGATAATTTTTTTCTATACATGAAACAGAAAAACCTGCTTTCAAAACTAAATACATGTGCTGCCACTAATAGTTTACATTTAGCTTAGTTATTTGACTTGTGTTGTGGTTTAACCCTAGCCAGCAAGCAAGTACCACACTGCTGTTCACTCATTCCCTTCCTTCTCCTGTGGGATGGGAAAGAGAAGCAGAAAAAGTCAAAACCTGTGGTTTGAGATAAGAACAGCTTAATAACTGAAATAAAGTAAAATGTAATAATCATTAAAACATAAATAATAATAATCATAATAATGAGAGAGAGAGAAGAATAAAACTGAGGAACATTAAGTGATGCACAATAAATTGCTCACCAAGCATTGACCAATGCTCAGCCAGTCCCTGAGCAGCAATTAGTGGCTCCCAGCCAACTCCCTCCAGTTTAGAGACTGGACATGATGTCTTAGAGGATGAAATATCCTTTTGGCTAGTTTGAGTCAGATGTCTTGGCTGTGCTTCCTGCTGGCTTCTTGTGCACCTGCTCACTGGCAGAACAAGGAAACCTGAAAAGTCCTTGACTTAAAGTAAACACTACTAGCAATAGCTAAAATGCTGTGCTATTCTTACAATAAATCCAAAACACAGAACTGTACCAACAACCAAGAATAAAACTCACTATCCCAGCCAGAACCAGGACAGAAAGCACAGATGACAAAAACCGATATAGAACAGAGAAGGGGCTACACATTATAAAGATAAATCAGACTTATTGAAACAAACTTGGATGCATGTCCTGGAAGTAAAAGCCAAACAAGGTTTCACTGCAAAAAGAGAATGAAAATAATTTATCATTAATAAGCAAGTTTGTAACATAGACATTAGGCAAATAACTCATCTGATAGATGTTACTGGTTTTATAGATTAAAATGTTTGCTGTTTAAGTGTGCAAATGAAGTGATATGAATAATCTTAAACTTTAAGGAGTCTTACAAACTCTGAATAAAATGTCTTATTTCTGAGTTTGTACATTCTCCAAGGAAAACACTTTAATTAAAATCCTGGAAACCCCCGAACTCCATGAATTTTAAAGGCATAAAGCTGTAATATCTTACACATTCACATAAAGACATAAAGAGTGTGAAATACTCATGTGGAGAATATAAAAAGGTGCAAATATATTTCAAATACAACAATTACATGATAAGCATCTATTAACTACAGGTGACATGCAGTAGAAGATAACACATTATAATAACCACTTTCAATGCTAATAATTTGTCATTCGTTTGTATGTGGTACAAGAAAAAAGAAATTTCTAGGTAATACCTAAGTGTAATTCCTAAGAAACTGGCAAAATTCCAGGAAATTACTTCAGCAAATTTTAATGAGCTATAAAACCAGAAACCCTGTGGTAACTAAATTGCAGAAAAGATTATTTTAATGAAATGTATCTATTTTTTAAGTGAAAACAAAATTTCTATTGCAATACCATTAATAATAGAATCTCACAACTGTTTAGTGAAAAAATTTGACATTATATAGACTATAATTTTTAATGAAGGATTTTGTCAGTATTAGATTTTATTTCATCAAAATGCAACTAAATATATATAGATAGATATGTACAGAAAAAATAAGCAGTATTTAGTCAGAATAAAGCCTCATGAAAAAGAAGAAGTGTTGTGAGAAAAATGGAATCCTATTTTTAATTCTGGTCTCTTCAAGTGATACTTAACACAGGATAGACCTGAAGAATTTTATGTCATCATATGAGTGATTTTCCATCCCATTAGATGAACCTCTTAGACCAAAGACTCTCTTTGAAAGAAATGTGCATTTATCCAAAGAAAATTTAACACTGTGTCCTAAAACACTCTCCTAACTTTGACCTTTCACACTGATTTGTGAGATTCTTATTCTGCTACAAAGAAGATTGAGTCACCTTAGAATTTACCTTTTGAGTGTTAGGTTATATGATACAAGCTAATATAGAAACCCACAGAAGAGTTCAGAGAGACAATGCCAGGAGTGGGGCACCAAATAATGTTCTGCAAGGGTACTTTCAGCTCCGTGCCAGTGGGAATCCCAGACAGACCCCTCTGTGTGCCTCTAAGGGTGAGAGTGGGGTTTGCCTGTTGTGGACAATGAGGGGTTCATGGGAGTGCTCTGGGGGTCTGCCTGTTATCTGTGTACCTGGCATGTCATGTACAATTTTTAAGGATGGGTCTCTGAAGGGCAAGGAGCTGGACTCAATGATCTGTGTGGGTCCCTTCCAACTCAGCATACTCTCTGATTCTATGATTCTGAGATATATGTGCTCTGTGTGCTTCTGCTTGTATCAGTCTTCCTGCTGGTTAAACCTAGTTAAACCTGGAGCAATGGCAGCCTCATCTTGCCCACAGTTTATTTTCCTCTGGCAATGCCTATATTCTCCTCTAACAATATCCATTTGATAATTGAATAAGATACCTTCTAACTTCCAGGTAATCCCTTATTTGTGGTGTATCATTGTAAAATTTCCTTTAAAATATTTTCAGTACATGTGAGGAATGACAGAAATTAATTGTGAATTTAAGATTACTTTACAATAATTGAAAATAACTAATAATTTACCGAGAAGAGGAGTGAAAATAAGTTATAAATAGTGACATATAAATTGCAGTTTATTATGAAGAATTTCTATACCATTTCTATTCACTAGTTTTGCTCATCGTGATCTTATACTCCACAACATTTCTTTTAACTTTAGGTTCAAATGATCTTCTTACTCCAAAGCAAGATTCAGTCAATTCAGTGGTGTTGCTTAAGCTTTCATGTCCACACCAAGTGAAACTGCAAGCAGCTATTTGATACAATTCCATAATAGACCCATTTTGTTTCTTGAAAGGTTTCTGTGCATTAGGAAATCTGCTGAAGGGTTTCAAGCCCACAGAAAATCACAAGCCCTAGAAAATTAGCCAAGTTACACTTTTCTAGCTAACAGCACCAAGTGCTAAAACATGGTTAATGACTAAATTACTGAAAAAACCCAAACCAAAAGAATAAGAGGAGGTTGGCATAGCAAATGAATCAATGAGTGAAAATACCTTTTAGAGGAGCTGTTAGCTACCTGATTGTAAAAGCATTTTTGGGTTTTTTTTTTCAGTCACTTTTGAAAGTGATATTACTTTCTTTTACCAAACTAAGTCTGATTTGGGGAAAAAAATCTGATTTCTAGCCCTTCTTAACACTTTGTTATCCCACCACTGCATACTTTTCTCAGTATTTTTAAGTGCAAAATTGCTTTTTTGGCCTATATAAAATTATTTCAATAAAATCTTTTTCATTGCCTTTTTTATATGGATTATTTCAGGCTGTGCTGAGTTCAGTAGTTTGAATATAATGCCAGTAATGATTTTTCCATATTGTTCATTATATGCCAAAATATGTCAGATTTCTGTTGGCTTTGTTGCAGGTTTTTGTTTATTTGGTTCCCTTTCTAATTCTGTGTGAAATTCTATTAATTAGAAATACTGAAATCTCTTTATCTTCACTTAGCTCTAATTTTCTTTTGGAATATACAATGATATATGTTTTCATAGTTGAATGAACTGTTTCTGAAAGTGCATACCAACAAAATTTACAAAGGATCAGACACAAAGACTAATAAGTGTCTTCTCAGAACAACTTCACAGCATGACTTACTGTGTCTCTGACAGTCCATTTCTATGTATTTCCTGAGTTGCAAATTATGTCTGTCCTTGAACAGATTTCTAACAATGCAGTTTTTATGAAAATAGGAAAGAGTACAGTAATGACCAAATTAATTTTCACCTGTGGCCTCAAAAGTAGTTAAGCCATTTAATTAATTTACTGAAGTGTCGTTGCTGTTCTCAGATTTTTGCCACATAAACATGGAAGTTACTGGTTTAAAGTGGGAAAAAATATGCTGATCTGAAATCAAAGCATTGAAAGCCGACAGAAGTGTCAAAAAACTTCAATATCTGTTCTAATTAACACCCTGGAATAGTTATTTAGATGTTGCATAGCTTTTCATTAAGAATCTACCCATGTAGCATTTGACACCTCTTTGACAATTTTGCAGAAATCTATTGATAAAATAGGTTTTCCCAGATCAAACAGTGAACCTGATACTTGATATAACATCCATATAAAAAACTCCACAAACATAAACACTTTATCCTCACTTATTTAAATGAATGTATCAAGTAAGGTATAAAGTCTGAAGTGTCTCATGTTGTTGCTGTTTGTATTTCCCTGATCTGCAGCCTGCAATATCATCCACAGCCCCTTCTGTCTTAGCTATAGTGTAGCTTTATTCCCTTCTTGCCACAGTTTCTTGGAGAAATACTTTTAGCATTGCCATTGTTGAGACCAAAATTGTTGTTGGTATAGTAAAATAGTAACATAAAATGTTAATATTGAGGATTTCAAAATACTCTTCCGATTTATATCTGGAAACTCCTTAATTGAAAGCCAATCAGACAAAAGACTTTCTAGCTTCTGGTAAATGCCACTTTGATCCAAATA
Source organism: Eopsaltria australis (assembly GCA_034509425.1). NCBI lineage: Eukaryota > Metazoa > Chordata > Aves > Passeriformes > Petroicidae > Eopsaltria > Eopsaltria australis. The sequence continues at coordinate 26,037 of JAVTVJ010001630.1, forward strand.
CTTCAGGCTTAATGTGACAAAGGGGAGCTGATCAGTGTTATAACACAGTATTATTTCTGGGAGTTTACTCATTTCTCTGTTGTTGGAAAGGGAATTCTTAGGAATCAAAATGATGTTTAGTAAAAATCAAGCACTTATTATTTTTATCATGGTTTTGCCCTTCTTTCTGATACAGTTTAAAAGTCTGGTTTTATTGTCCTTTACTGTGGTTCCTGAATCATTAGATTTACTTTTTATCTAAAAAGTAAAAACCAACAATCCCCTCCTTTGACCCTGCTCTAATGAAATTCACAGATTCTCAGTCTATTCTTTGATGCAGTGTTTCTATATTTAGTGAACTAATGATCCCAATTTAATTAGTGAACTAGTATAATTATGCATGTTTTTCTTCAGTGCGTGTCACAAAGCATATATATGACATTTCCCTCTGCAATGTGCGCCATAAGAATGTCATTTGAGCCCTAACTACTAAGGTATTTCTTCTAAGCAGAGAAGAGGTATAAACATTCTTTTTTTGTGTGAAAATACCCACATTCCTATCAAATAATTTTGAATTACTATTTTTTTTGCCCTTTAGTAATTAAAGGTTAATTGTTATTTAAGCATTCCTTTAGATAAGTAAGAAAAAATGTGATAAAGAAAAGGAAAGGGAAGTATTCTTAGTCTAGACTTCCTACCTTGGAGCTAATATTCTTAATTTTAGAAGAGGATCATTGTCCTCTTTTCTTTTGAGAATATAATGACTACAAAACTACTTATCATGTTGCCTGGGTTATGTTTTGGATGACTGAATATTACTTTGCTAGAATATTGCCATTCACATTCTTGTATTTAGGACTTCATATTATTGACATGTTCATGGTGCTAATTTCAGGATTTAGATTTTGAATTTTCAAAAGTCTGACTTGGAAGTCTGGTTATACTTTTTACAGAAAAATGGTTCATGAAAGTGTTTATATATTGCTGACTTCAAATGGTTCACAAATTATATATGTATCTTTAGATATACCTGTTTCCAGTTTTGCATCTAAGTGACTTTTCCATTAATAAACACATATGCAACTGGTACAGCTGAACTTTTAATTTTGTCTTTGTGTCATTTTTTTCCACATAAAATTATTTTCACTATATTCAGCAAGTGCTCCTGAGGTATTAAATTCTTACATCTACATTTGCCAATTTAAAAAATGGCTCTGTAGATTATTTTCTTCAGTGGTCTATTATGTAATTTATATATATACATATAGGAGAAGTCATAAATTAATTCCTTACTCCTAAATGCATTGCTACTTCTTCATTTTATTACAGCTTGCATGTCTGATTTAAATGCTTTAAATGCTTTAAATCTCTTCTGGCTTGGTCCTTCTATTTCTTTGAGTTAGAGGTCTTTACACAATACTATCTCTAATTACGTCACTTGATGAACAGAATAAAGTTAACATCAAGGTAATTTTACTTCATTATTTTTGGCCTTTAATACTTTTATTTTAAATCCAAACCAGCTCTAGTACTTGGAATTTGCCTTTTTTTTCTTTATTATTAGCTATGCTAATTTTTTCATAATTGCTTTTTCATTTGTACTTATGTCTTTCTCATATCTCACTGCTATTAACTCATTCTTTTGTTACTTTTCTTTCTTCGTTGTAGCACTCTTTTTTTTATACAACACTTTACAATATACTAAACACATTGATGGAAAGCATTCTTTCCCTCTGATTAGTTTATATTGTGTAACCACAGCAGTTATTGAAACTAAAGTGCAAATGAATGGTGATATTATATAAAAACCAAATAAATATTAAACAGAAAGTCAAAACTTCAGTGGAGGACAGGTATGCAACTTACTTTTTTTCAGAACAATGAGAGTAAAATTCCTTTCCAAGTATTCTTTACATACTTTTTTAGTAATTGGAAAGCGATCCATTATTTAATTTTGGCATAAAAATGAAAATAAAAGGAAAAAATGGTCAAGCCTCACTTTGCTGTATCTAAATTGATGTCACTGATTTTTAGAAAATCATGCAGTGTTGTAAATTTTCAGTGCAATTTACCATTTTCAGTACTATTTTGAGTCATTGCAGAAAAAAAAAAAAGGATTTGAATCTTAATATATTTGAATCCCCCCATATTGCTGCTTGTACAGTCAATGTATATAATTTATTGAATACAAGATTTATCCAGTCTGGGAAATGGATACATTGTCATATTGGCTCAAGAAATTTCACAAAATAATGATGGGTGATGTCAAGTAGGGCAATATAAAAAAAAACCAGGAAATTATCACTGTTTCTTTCTGATTTTCTAAACACAAAGAGAGAAAAGTAAGTTTGTAAATTTATTCTTGGCCTAATCAAAATTCAGAAAGGAGAAGAGTTTGAAAATTATGAAGTCTTTTGAAATGGATCTTTTGGTCTTTTGACTGAAATTTAAAAAAAATATTAATCACAGTCTCCAAAAGCTTCTAAGAACCAGAGTATATTAGTGAGACAAGCTGCAGAAGTCATTGAATAAATTATGGGTATATTAAGCAAGGTAGCATCAGTAATCACAGTTATTCAAGTTTGCCACCTGCCTAGTGATTAGCTTCCTATGAGCGTCATCATCATAATGTTTAAATAAGGGGTTTGGATGAAAGTGAAGTAGTCTTCACAGCTTTTTATGGCAATTCTTTTCCTACTGATCATGTGTAGCCTGGAAGAAATGAAATGGATGCAACAATATTAGGGATTTTTTTTTCCATTGCAGCTGTCCTGTGGGTTATTTCACTGGGGCGAAGATTCAGTTGGAGGTCTATCTTCCATAAAGAATCTGATGTAGTGTTACAATGGGTATGTAGACACCTAGACTGGGAGCATTGCTCCCCGTTTTTGGTCTCCCCAAATAATATCTCTGGATAGTTTTTTTTCCAAACCAGAAATAAAATTGTTCACAGTTGATGAACTTGATGAAATTGTAATTAGCTCACTGTATTTGCAGCTGAGTATTTTAATAAACCCCTTGTCTCTTAGCAACTTCAAATGAAATTCAGCTCCCATGAGATGTTTCCCAAAATCCATATAAACCCCTTTATCACAACCAGGTTCTAATGTTGAGATCCCTGTGCTTCCCCATAGAAGACACTCTACACCACAAGCAGCACATCCTGACAAGACTCATAGACTTAATAGCTCAAATCTCTTTTCTTGCAGATCTCTACAGAGTCTCAGACCATAATACACCCCATAATGTATTCCTGCCAGGCCTGCAATAATTCACTTGTCATAATACACCAAGGATATAAGTCAACAAAAGCAGATTTGTGTTTCATCTTACATTTTGATCTCTGAAGTTATGCTTAAAGAGAACAAATTGAAATGCAAGGAACTTTTTTTTGGAATCCATTTGTGGTTTATTATTATAATGAGATAAACAGGCCAAGCAGAAACATCTGATCTACAGAGAACAACCTTTCATGTGAACTAAAAGACAGCTTTCACTGTATAAAGAGGAAAGATAGGACAGTTCCAAGGGGTGGCTGAGGGACAGTGCAGACTTCAAAGAGTTAGCAAAACTCTTTATAGGAGTAATAGAAAAACAAAACAACACTGTTCACTCAACCACAACCCAAACCTGTACACTATTCTTAGCAAACAAGAAGCATACTTAGTTTTCTATAGCTGGATTAAAAAAAAAACCCAACTAAACTGAACAATCCTGTAGATTTTTACCATGCCTTTTTTTCCTCCATGAACTAATTACAAGGTTAAAAAAAAAAGGCAGTAATTTTTGGAGAAGAAGAATACAAATGGAAAAGCAGACTTACTTTTTTGAAGCAGATCTCGGTAGCTCATTGCTGACTCCTTGAAGTAAGCAGTAAATCAGAAAAAGTTTCTGAAATTACATCACCAATATTAAAATATGAAACAGTTGCCTTTAATTTACTGTTTGAGAGCCTGAGAGACACAAGATTTGACTGGTTTCATTAGGGGTTTTTTTGATAGTTTGGGTTCATGGGGTTTTTAAGGTTAGCATTTACTTTCCAACCGATAAATAATTTTTAATGTTTTCATTACAGTGCAATCACATTTAAACTACCAGAACATGCTATGGCTTATTGTTGCCTGTTACTTTATCAGATATGTGACAGTGAATAGTACTGAGGTTGATACAGCAAACTTTCCATGTATGGTCCCTTTTCTTTTTTATATTACAAAAAGACACTATTTGAGGAAAATTACAGATAATATCACCGTGTTTTGAAAGGGCTATACTGTATGCTTTATTTTTTTTTTACTTTTAATACAAGATCATTGGGGCTTTTTCACAGTTTTGTCATGATGAAATTTACCATAATGAATATGTGGAGTAAGCAATTAAGAAATATGAGCGTTTACATTTTACCCTGTGAAAATATAGATAGCAAAAATATTTATGCAAACAAAGGAGTGTTTAGAGGATGTGATGGGGTGAATTTGGGGGATTGCAAGAGAATACAGAAATCTTTCTTACTCTTTATTAATGTCATCATCAGTCCTGATATTTCTGGAAAACTGGGACCTTCTCCTTGGGACTTCACAGCAGGTGTTGCAGAAGTTGTTTACAAGCCTCCTTCACCCCCTGCCACAGTGCATTCGTGATGCTCTGATCCACCACTGTACCTCCCCCTCACCTGATTTTCTCATAGATAAAATACTTTCCTTTCTCCCTATCCTGGTTCATATGGCATCACTGCTTGCAAACAGCATTTTCCTCAGCAAGGAGGAGGAAGTGAGAGGGAGTACATAGAAAAGGAATAAGCAGTTTCCACTCTAGTTCTAAAGCAGGATGTTCAAATCCCAGGATCAGACTGGCTATGAGTGGCAAGGGAGGGGAACAATGGAGCTGAGAAGGGATTATGAATACAATGCACAGAAAGATGATCATCAAATTATAACATAAAGGTCTTACATAGAAAAGCAAAAGGCTAATATTGCAGACATCAGTGCCTAGAAGTTTTGATAGTGTTGGATACAGTACTCACATAGAATCATAATACTCCTAATATATCAGCATATATACATCACAGATGTATGTGATGACAATTCCTTGACATTTTTAGAAGATAATGCTATTGACTTCTTTATGTTTGTTTGTTTCCAATTGTTGCCCCACTGACAAATAGAGCTGAGTTTCCATTACTTAAATAGAACAAACACAGAGAATGAATAAGGCAAAGAATATAAATAACTGCAAGCTATCAGAAGTTTCTCTTTTCTCCAAAATATACTCTGAAATAGATATTACCCTCTCACATTCTTTTTCTAGAATTCATTTACTCTGTGGAGTTATTTATAATTTACTGCCTATTAATAAATTTATTGTCTACTGCTTTCTGACATGTGTGGGATGCAATGTTATGTATTTTGACATAACAGAAATCATGACTTCTGCAAGAGAAGTTTACCCAGGCTGTTGTGGATACAGGTGCCCTAATGCTCCTGCCATTGCTCACTGTGATTTAAAATAGCAACAAAAATTATTTATCTGAATACATGCTTCATTCCGTTTAGCTAGGCTTTTTGATTTTCTTTTCCCTAAGAATTCATAACAGACTTTAACTGGTTGAATGTGAAGTGATAAATGTTTTATTCTCAACAAACAATATCACACCATTAAAATAGGGATATTAATCACGACACAAAGTGAACTGACTTTTGTGAGTTTGAAGCATTTTCCAGGTTATCAGATGTGTTGTCTTTCATCACTCTTTAGAAAAGTTTTTTTATATATGTGCAGCTTTACAATTTAATCTGAAAAATTTTCCCCATTCTCCAAGAGGCAGAATATATCATAGTAATATAAGACATGATTATTATTAATATGTAATGAAACTTGATGAATAGATAGTACAAGATTTTAAGAATGCAGTTTTTACTGTTTAAATTAATATTATAAATAATTTGTTGCTTACTTTAATATTTGATTATTTACTTAGATAAGTAAAAACTTAGGTCAAAGAAATGTCATTAAAAAATCTACCTTCTGCTTCTGCAACCTCAGTTCAAACTGTAGCAAAACAAACAATTAAAATTGCCACAGCCCTTAATTCTGTATTTAGAACTTGTTACATTTTCAAAGGAATTGATACATGGAATAATGATAACATAATGATCCTTCTTTGAAATTAGAATGTTCATAATGAATTACATTCTAATAATGTATTTAATTTTTTTTGGTGAATATATATTGATCTGACAGTGATCAATGGCACCAGGGGTATGAACAAGTGATGAAAAATGGATTGTATCGTTTTATCAATGATTCTTCAAATATGTCTACAAAATAATGATTGAGAGGTGAAGTGTATTATAAATTTGCTTAACTATAAGAACAGTTTTAGTGGCAAAGTTTATTATAGCCCATAGATTATCCAGTGGAGGAGAATTATGTATTACTGCTTCCTCCATAAGTAACAGATTAATCAAACTTCAAAAGGTCTTGGCATGTGGGAGGCAGTGAGAATCTTCTTGTGTTTTGAAGCAGTGTTAGATGATCATAAAACTCAGTATTTCAAAAGGGCTGGTTTTCATGCTGCTTTTATACTGGCTATATCCATATTAATAGCATATCATATGGAAAAATATGTCCAAAATATTTTTCTGGAGAAAAACCCATCATAGTTGTTTTATACTGTTTTATAGTATGGATTAACTTCTAGTGCAAGTTTATTGATATATGTGTTGATAAAATTGAATAAGGTCGGTCAGGCATGCATTTCTCTGTCTCATCAGAGCAGATACGAGTCCAATAGTTTGATTGTAAATCAATTATTTTTAAAAGTATTCCTGAATTCATGCAACATAGCATTGATACTCTGACTAAGCAAGAGACTCTGGAGGCAACTATAGCAGGTAAGACTTTTCAGGTTTATACGTATCATCTTTAAACTGGTCTTTGACAATTACTACTAACAAGCCCTACTTTTACAATATAATTTCTCTTAACAAAATATCCAGGAAATCTTAATGTGCTTACTCTTCCTTCTCTCTGTAGATACTGGACATATTCTACTGATTTAAACAGAAGACAAATTTTAAAATATTTTCCACTGAAAACAGGAAGATGTTAAAATATTTTACAGGTTTGTCCATACGAAGAATTTCCCTTTCTGTCTGAGAAAGGGGATGAGTCCTGTATTGAGCTATTTTTTTTCTCCTAATGGGTCTACATAAAGAATTCTTGTACATGTTAATTTATATACAATAGGTTTTTTCCTATTTCTGCTAATACTTTTCACACACAATATTTAAAGTTTATGAATAACAGGAAGTTAATTTTTTCTGTGAGGCTAAATATTATATTAATTATACAAAATTCCTGTTTAACAGTTTCCTCTTGCTCATGTCTTTTTTCCTTTTAATTTACTATGATAAATAAGTAAATGTAGGTAAGCAGTTCAGTAATATATATTTTTGTATTAATGTCAAATAATGTATCCAATTTTCACTTCTAAACAAGAATTTTAATTGCTTTAGACCTCCACATATGGAATAAATGTTACTGTAGTCTTGGTTTTTTGATGTACTGTCCTGGGTTAGGCCAGAGGGGTCAAAATCTAGGAAGTGATCTGGGCTGCAGGAATGCAGGAAGGCATACAACTTCCTTCCTGCGAGAGAGAGAGCCAATAATCAGGTAGTTTTAAGAATTGATAGGTAGGTAAACCAATTAAAAAGTTGGTCCGCCTTCAAGGAAAAACCATATATAAGCAGAGACTCTCTGACGCTCTTCCTCTTTGGACCTGCTGCTGCTGTGTAGAGAGGAGCAGCTCCTGCTTCTCTCACTGGTGAGGCCCAAGCGCTTTCCCCACCCCCCCCCCCCTTCCCCCCGCCTTTCCAAAGGAGGGATGGGGGGGGGGAAGGGAGGTTTTTACGGCAGCCGTGCCGCTGCAGCCGGGCAGGCATGGGGGAGGAAACGATTGGAATTTTCAGCAGATCCAGCTCAGCCGGTGTGTCAGCTACACAAGAGGGAGAGCCGGGCCAGGCAAGGACCGGGCCGGACTCCATCCAGCTCGGGCCAGGCCCTGCCCTGTCATCCCGGGCCCAGATGGCCCCACCAGGCCGAGCCAGCTTGGCAGAGCCATGCAAAGACTCTTGAGAGCGTCTGGCATCCAGCTCGGACCTGTTCAAACAGCCCGGCAAAGAGCACGTGATCCTCACACTGCCGGAGAGAGAGAGACAGAGATTAACTCTCTCCATGCCTGGACTAAACTCACAGACATCCATCCTTCCTCGCAGAGAGAGGAACGAGTGAAGACATCTACATCGTGCAGCGCAGAGACTTTACAGTCAGTGAAGAAAGCAGAACTGATACCTAGAGGGAGGTGCATGGGAAGTTGCTTCAAGAGTGAAGCTGAAAACTCTTTTGGAGAACCATGGTTGGGGACTGAGCTAATAAATTCTCTGTAATATATGAAGATATAGTCAAAAGGGGGATGTGAGGTTCTTATTGCAGCCAATGAACTGAAATACCTAAGTACAGACAAGTAAGTGTTGAAAAAGTACAGCCTGATGAGAAACTAGAACCAAGAGAGAGGAGAGGCTGTGACTCAGAGCCCTGGTCCCGGGGAGAATGCTAGAGAACCTGAGTTGTCAAGAGAACCTGTGCTGCTAAGCACAGAAGAAGAAATTTTCTTTGTTACTGCAATTGAACTAGGCATCCTTAAAACAGGTACCCTGTGGACTGTTCATAACCCACCATAGTGGCTGTGGGAAGGCTACTGGTGTGGGAGAGATCCACCATTAAGTTGGACTTTACTCCGGGCGGCGGTTAATGGTGAGGCAGAAGACCCATAAAAACTGTATTTTTCTTACAGAAGATCCATGGTGTAAGCAAAAGAAACTTCTCTCCCTAAATGAACTGGAACAAGAGCTGTTTCTCAGGTGGTAAACTGACTGGAAGTCAGTGTTGTCTTTTGTATGTTGTCAGGGAGAATGAAATGGAGAGGTGGGGAAGGAGGGGTGGTCTGGGGAGTTTGTTCTGGTTTTTTTTTTCTTGAGTTTTTTTTTCTTTTTTCCCTTTGTCTTAGATATATTAATAAAACTTCTTTGTACTTTATAAAGTTTAAGCCTGCTTTGCCTACTCCTAATCGTTATCTCACAACAAGCAATCAAGTAAATTTAAGTAAGTGTGCTAACATTTAGCCACAAACCTAAATAAGCAAACTAAAACCACGACATGTACCTTTTGTCTTTGTAGTCTATCCTGAAACAATTACACATAATATTTCATTTTAGGGTGTATCTTCAAATTAAATGGTAATATATTTTCAGCTTTTCTTTTTTTTTAAAGTTCTTATAATATAACTGCCTCCAAGTAGTTAAAATCTAGTTTAGACATTGGTTTGATAGGTGTTTTCAGATGGTTTAATGTCCAAACTGCTGAAATTATGTCTACACTGCCAAAATAATGCTTAGATCTACTTCTGGAGTTCTTGCAGATGATTTATAACTAGTGAATATCTAGACTCTTTCAATTTGCCTTTTATATGTCCTTCCAAGTGCATGAAGATAACTGAGTATCATCACTTTTGCTAATACCTTGTTCATTGATTTTGACTCTTTGGAAAGTCACTTACGTTTGCAACATTTCAGACTCCAGAAAAATCAAGTGTTTGTTTAGAGGCTGAACAGAGTAGGCTGATATTACCCATGTTTTTGTAGTTAATTATACTCATAAAACTTTTATTTGCATATAACATGTTCTGTGGCAGGATTTTGTTGTTTTTCAGCTATTGCTCTTCATTTGAGCAATTTTTGCTCGTTCTGGAGCAACAGATGATAAATCAAACAAGACATGAGAGGAAAAATATTATGCATACTGTAACTTTTCTGTAGCCATACAAACCAGGAACCTCTAGCTATTAAGGCACAGTGTAACAGACAGCCAAGATGAGCTGAATTCTTTTAAGTAATGTAATATTAATTTTGAGGCCTGATTACACTAGTGATTTCCACATACTTTCTCAAGATAAATTTGCATTTTATGTTTAATTGAGTTGCTGTCATTATGTTCATTGCTGTGATTTTGTCTTACAATAAAGACAGTTATAGCAAAGAATTTTTTTCACTCAAATAACTTTAATGTCTTCATATTTTTGTATTGCCTTTATATGCTTTTATGTTTAGTGAATTCTGAATATTTTATGTCTCCATTCAATTTAGGAAAATATAGTCATAATATGCTGAGGATACAAACTATTATTGAGCCACTCTTGATATTAGTCTTAGCAAAGAAGGTTCTGTGCAGTTAGAAAGCACTATGACTTTTTTAAAATTATCAGCATTCTTGAGGTTCTACATAAATCTATGTAACTTTGGTTTCAATTTCTTTTCAAATAATATATAAATATATTGAAGGAGAAGATGATTTTTTTTTCCTTTCTCCATGATCTGGGCTTTCTTTCTCTTTTTTTGTTTTGTTTTAATATGGTGATGCTCAATAAGACAGAGATGAAATGATGTGATTAATAGGTGCTGTCTGGCTCGTGCTTCACTGAGCTCTATCATAAAAGTCTGTGGCTGGTACAGTGGAAATGGGTACCTGAAACAGGAAGCCCAGAAAACACATAAAAAGTACAAAAACAAAGGGTTTCAGCTTTTCATGGAGTCTTTCTCTCACACGAATTGCACTTTACTTATAACCTCAATGTGGTTAAAGGTACAAAAGGACATTTTATTAGCCATGTAGTAAAAACCTGATGCCAGAGATGTATCACCCACCAAGTCCACCTGAGTGGGTTCGCTGGAAGGAAATATTTAAGTTATCTTGGTCTAGTGCACAACAATGAAATTAAAGGGTTTTGTGTTTTCATATCTACAGAAGGTACACTGCAACTTTGGTAAGAACCATGTTTTTCAGGGCATCTCACAATTAAACATGACTTATATTTTAAGATCTAATTGAAGATAATAATTAAGTGACTTAAATAATTCATATTTCCCAAGACACATTTGAAGTCGTTGTTGAAAAAAAACCTTTTAGAATGAATGAGTTTGGACAAAATTAAAAATAGTGCACTTTCAGCCAATGTGTGAAATTACGAGAAGTTTTACATACTCAGAACTGTTTAAAGTGAAGTGCCTGTATGTGGAGACATACTTTGAGTGATGAAAGAGTATTTGATTTGGTGTGGTAGATACTTAGACTGGGACTTGTGTGATCATATGTACATGTGCTGTTGCTTTAAAATTAGTATAGAGAAATGAGCATTTCTATAACATATGTCTCCTTATTTAAAATTCTTGCCAGAATTCTATTTTTTCTTAGAATAATTGTTTATTTCCACTGACTGTGGAAACACACACCTACACCTACACTGTTGGTCACTAAAGCAAGAAGGAAACAAATCACAAAAGCCATATGTCTTCTAGTATGAACATCTATTATATAGATAATAAAATGTATACACACATATTAAAATTTATCTTAGTATATAGTATATGCATATAAAATTATGTCATATTGCAAATACAGTTGCATAAGTAACGTGAAATGTGTATAACATGACATTTAGTTGTTGAAAAGACATCTTGATTCCAAATCAATGTTTTTGGAATCACAGAAATTACTTGAAGATGCAGAATTAGTTACAAAAGTTGCCTGTTCAGTTCACAAATTATCCCTTCAAAAGAGAATTATTTAGTGAGGTTTCATTCTACGAGCTTCAGAAACAAATGTCGGTACATTTTATTTTTCTCTAGAGATTGTACTGGCAAAAAAATCCAGAAGCAGAGAAGCAGATAGAATCTGTAAAAAATATGTATTTTATCAATTGCAAAAGCACTAACACAGATTTTCTAATAATTGGAACTTCAGTGCCCATATCTGACAGTTCAACACTCAGTTTACAAAATCTTCCCTGAACTAAATTGTTTATCAAGCAGAAGAAATGTTTTTCCTTTTTTTTTTTTTTTTTTTTGTTTAATTTTGTCTGAATGGCAATTTAAAAACCATAAAGCTGGGGTAATTATGGAGTCCTTAAAGGCAGAATATTATTTCACATAAAAATAGTCCTTATGCACATGGAAAAAATTAATTTCCCTGAGGCTGAATCTTAGATTTAGAAGTATTTAATTTTTCTTAAAAAAAAACAGTCAAGTGTTCCATGATAGAATCAGGTATATTGACACTTGTACATTTTGATGTACCCTTTCTCCAAAAAACACAATTTCTTTGTTGAGCCTCTTTGAGATATGACGTAAATCGTGTTGAAATCAAAATTTGGACTGATTACTGTACATTGCTTCCTTCAGTAGCAAACAATTCTAGTCATCTATACACAAAGTACAATGGAATATGCTCCAATAGAGAAATCAAGGTGCTGTTATTTATTCCATTAGGTCAAGTGTGGGAATTTAGAGATTGTATGGCTAAGCAGGCATAACTTGGAAAAAAAATCCAAACAATGTATTCATCTTATTCTATTTTCCAGTTAATTTGTTATAAGTAAGTGTAAAAGAAAAACTAAGATGAATTATTCACTTACTTAAGAATTAATAAGTTCCACAGACTGTTTAATCAGTATTTACACTTTCTCCCTTTCTTGAGGATAAGCAAAAAGGGATTGTTATTGTCCTCAACTGCCCTCTGTAGCAGTTTTCATTTCCTCATGCATAATTTTGACACTGTGTGTTTATGCTTCTGTGGGGTCTTCCATTAGTTCTCTCACATCTCGTACGTTTCATTAATTAAAAAGTTGTTGTCTCTCTTTCATTTTTTCTTCCACTAGAAGAACCTGTCTGAAGTAGTTCAGGTAAAAAATTGCAACAACATAAAAAACCCCTAAGTTATACATTCATACAAACATGTGTGTGCTCATAAACATAGGTTTACTTTAAGAATAATTTCTGAATTCTACTTTGATGACAGTTTCTTCTCATTACTTTATTTCCCAATGCCTTCTTTAAAATTGATTCTTTACACCAGGAATGAGAAGAACAAAGGGTTAGATTAAAGGAGAGAAGAATTTGACAACTAAACAATTTGATATAATGTTGATTCATGACTAACGAGACTTCTGGCCTGCAAGAGAGGAAGAAAATTTGCATGAGTTGTTTTTGATTTATATCAATGTAAAACAGTCATGAGATTCATCTTTAAAGGAGTGTCTGAGGATGCTCCTGAAGTCATAAAAAGGTCTGTACAGAATTGGGTACTACCAAATGGAAATTCAATCCATGAGAAGGGAGTATTCATTAGTTTCAGAAGTCTTAAAATTGTAGTTTCAACACTTGGTAAGCAGTCTTCTGTTTTAAGAAAATCCATGCTTCTCCAAATACAGATAAAACTTGCCATTGTCCAAAATATTTTAATGGGAAACAGAGATAACAATATTGTAAATGAAGCTTAAGCAAGATTGCTCTATAAGATTGAATTCTGAACATTCATATTGTTATCTGAGACTTCACAACTTGCTCAACACTGAAGTAAACTATGTTCTAAATACACACTAGGAGACAACATAGAACCATATCAGATTGTTGTCAGGCAAAAGTCTATTTAAATAGTTAATCAAAACCTTTGTTATTAATTTACAGTGAAAAGAAATTTTGTTGGTATTTGCTGTATTTAAAATTACATAACTGCATGCAACAAAACAGAGATGTTGAACACTTGTGGGGATTAAAGATGTTTAGTAACTCTAAACTGTAAAGGATAGTAATTTAAAAACTTCTTGAAACTCTCATGGTGCCATGGTCGCCGGTATTCGGTCTGGACAGCTAGCCCCAGGGTCTTCGGCTAGCCACCCGTTGGCGTCTGCAGCCAGCGTCCCTGACCGCCGGAGCGCCAGTCCGCTGCCACGGGAATCGGTGCGTTCCCAGCTGCAGGTAGCTCTTAGAGAGCAAGCCATCTGTATAGAGACCGGAGGGATAGGGAGGGATCTTCTGGCTAGAGTAATAGAGACACAGAGGTGTAGGGTCCAACTGCGCTCTGGGCGTCTAGGATCAGAAGACCCTGAACAGCTCAGCGCACAGACTTTTATTGTGAGGGCATTATCCAAGCATCAAACACCAGGAGGGAGGAACCAGGGAGGGACCAGAAGACCAGGACTAACCGGGAAGGAGAGAGGGAGGAGAGGGGATTCAATCAACTACCGAATGAAACAGAACTTTCTAGAACACAAGAATGATTGGCGGGAGAGTGGCAGGTGCTTAAACTAATGGAGGAAAAGGGAACCACCCCTGAGAAACTCAGCCCACTTGAGGGGCAAAACCACCTGTGTCTTCTCCACAGGGGAGACTTTAAACTTGGGCACCTTTATTCCACAGCTTCTCAGGGGGGACCGAGCCCTTCGGGGCCTCAAGCACAACCACATCATAGAACAGGTCATTCCACTTCTGGAAATTCCTCGGTTTCATTGGACCAACATATCCTTGTTATTATTGTTATTAGAGTTTGTTGAAGCATGTTAGATTGAAGAAAGCCATGACTGTACTTTATTTAAAAGTAGATGCAAATTATCAGAAGTTTAGTTATAGTTATATAAAAATATATGTTTAAATATAAATATATCTATTTTTAAAAGTCTAATTTTATAAAATTTTTACTTGCAATAGGTTTTACTAAACTGACAATGTGTTTGACTTGTTAGCAGACATATTAAAATGACCTAAATTTTGACTGTATTATTAACTTGTTGGTTAGACATGTAAAGATTTTGATAAGACTAAAAATAGACAGGTAGGATTTCAAGCAACCTGTTCTGTAACTTCAGAGAAGTAAATGGGTTCTATTATCCCTAGAACAAAAGTCCTTTCTATCATTACTAGGGTGGAAAAAAAATCATCCAGATTTTGAATACATACTTAATGGACGAGAGGAGTGTAAAACCCCTGGTATTTTCATATGGAACTGTCTGAAATAAGAAAAAAAGGGGGGAAAAGTCTTTGAATATATTTTAAGAATTTTTAGAGCAAAGAGAAGTTGAAGGTAGCTACCTTTTATTGCATTCCGGACTTAGCTGGCTAGTGTTTTGAATGATTCCTACTTAAGAAATCCCTGAATATTGCAGACATGACAAATCTGTACTCCTTGTGTATTATAAGTATTAGAATTGCAAAATTTCTCTGTTTTTCATAGCCCAACTAGGTGGGGTGGTGTGAGGCTTTTGTTTTTTGCTTTTGTTTTTTTGTCTTGTATAGCTAAGAGACATAGCAGGTAAAGTAACTGAAGTTAAATTACAATTGATTTGTCACTTTCGAATAGCAGAAAGACTAAGTGCATGAATTGTGTGGCATTGGAAAGATTGTATGAAGCATAAGTATTAATTTTGCCTTGGTAACTAGAACATTACAGTTGCCAAATATGCCTTATCAGGGGTTAGATTCATGCGTGTGAGACTAGGTCTTGTATGGAGATGATAGATGATTAAAACAAAATGTGGTCCTGACAGTTATAAAAGGAAGTAAATAATGTTCTCTATATACATATACATTCTAATGCTTTATTTCTGCATTACAGAATTTTAATGAATATTACCTTATAACATATCTATTTTATCTGAGGAAAAAGATGATGGTGGGTAGCACAGAATATGGAGCAGTAGGGAGACATCAAAAAAACAAAGAACAGCAGGGGTATTAAGATGTGCAACTGAGGAAATTTATGAGAAACTAAGGAAAAGCAGAGGTCTGTATCCAATTTAAACATAGACAAAAGTCAGATTCAAGTCTTGAAATATTTTCATTAAAAGATATAGCAGCCCTGAATGCAATAAATTGAGTTTAGAGGAAGCAGGACAAGGATTGTTGATGAAATCCACACCAAACAATTATGTGAGTTTTGACAATTTCTATGGTATCAGGCTTCGGTGCTGTCTGCATACTATTTCACTTTAATTAGGGATGTCAGGAGGGAATAAAATATTCCCTGCACTACACCAATATTTCTGGGGCTTGACATAAAAGGAAAATTGACTGTGGTGGGCTGATCTTGGTTGGCTGCCAGACACCCACACAGCTGCTCTCCCACTCCCCCTCCTTAGCGAAACAGGAGGAGAAAGAGACCCTGGTGCAGCATGGGCTCATCTTGGACTGCAACTTCCTCCAGGGCATGTCCACCTGCTCCATGGTGGTCCTTCATGGGCTGCAGGAGAATGTTTCTCCAGCACCTGGAGCACCTCCTTCCACTCCTCTTCCCTGACCTTAGAGCACCCAGGACTGCATCTCAGGTGCTTTTCACTGCTTGAACATAATTTTTCCCTTTCTTATGCCTGATGTTCCTTAAATGCCACAGGCATGGCTGAGGGGCTCAGTCACACCCCATGGCAGGTCCAATGGAGCTGACTGGAATTGGCTGTGTCCAGGCTGGAGCAGCCCTGGCCGCACCTCACAGAGACCTTGCTGTCCCCACTGCCAACACCTGAGCACCTGCACCCAGCTGTAGCAGGATGCTCTGTCAGGAGTGGGTATAGTACAGCTTGACAAATATCCTTTTTGCAAAGCTATGAGTGGTGAATGGAAAACGGAGTGTCATGTTGCTTTTGCTGTTGAATAAGGCTGATAAGAGCACTACTCATCAACCCCAAAGTTAAAGATCCTGAGGAAGAACAGTGTCTCCTCAGAGAAACTGGCACCAGTGAAGATGTGGCAGACCTGATAAAATAACTGATAAAGGAACCAATGAGTAATTGTACTGATAACTGATCCAAAGATGCTTAGCTGATACACGATTGACAGTATATTACTTTACACCTTATACTATAAAACATCAGCCCCACATTTTAAAGGCAAATTTTCCTAACATACCCCTTCTTGGGGTGTGAGTATGATGGCATGGGTAATCAACAGCAATACCTACATAATAATTATGGAAGTTTGTTAGCTTTGATGTAATTGCTTTAATATTGCTTTAAAATAGTTATAGCCATCCATAGTGTGCAATAAATAATTTTAATTACAGTATTTTAGTCTAATCATCATCAAAATCAATTAAAATAAACAATTTATTCACATAAGTATGTTTGTTTTGCAATTTTTGATCCTGAAAGACAAAGTTGTATAAAGGTTTAATTACGCCTATGTAATCCTCTAGTCGCAAACCATTGACTGCGTCTGGGGCTAAGACTGGATCCAGGCACACGCAGGCTCCTCTCTGAGGAAGAGGGTAGGAAGAAAGGGGATCCTTTCTGCACCTTGTGGTTCAATGGGAGGACTTCTCTAATGACCTCTGTGTGAAGCTCCCATTCTGCCCATGATACCAATACACTGACACAAGGTACTGAGATTAATTCTGCTCGGTGACTGTATTTCTTCATGAATCACACATGATTTTCTTTTTTAATTGCATGTATCAGCAACAAAGAATTACTGATAGTCCCATTCTAAAGTCCTTCATTCATTTAATCACAATTTGATATTATTATTTGTTTCATTGGCTCTGAAAGAGACAGACTCTGAGAAAACAAATGTGAAGAGCAAGATACCACTCTACTTCTAGTCTGAAATAGAAATGAAGCATTGAATGATGTATGATTTCAGCCTCAGGGTATTTCTTGTGTGTGATGACTTCTTTTATTTGCAATAATTTCACTTTAAGGGCTAAGAAATCTGGGCATATAAATCAACTAATATTCAAAGCAATGTTTATACCAACATCCATAAAACTATATTCCTATAGAGTAAGATACAGTAGTGAAGTAAATATAAATCCTTAATACACTTGAATAAAGACAGATGATGTAAGACGTTAAGCAAAAGCAGTGTACCCTAAGAATGAATTCTAATATAAACTTTGTCTATTGATGTTAGTTACGGCTTGGGGTTTTGGGTTTTTTTTACTACTACTACTACTACTAATAATAATAATAAGTTATTATTATTCTTCAGCCTCACTTTTCTAATGCTGATGTTGGATGGTATTCTGATGACCAACATAAAATGCAGCAGTATTTAATTTGAAATGAAAAAAACTAAGTGAAGCAAAGGATCCTTATGCCACGCAGTCTGTTTTGTTTCACAAGTCAAATATGTTTTTTTTAGTTTCATTTCCCTTTGGAATTTCATTTTAAGAAAAGGGAATATTTATCTTAATCCTGAGGGCAAAATATCCATATGCTTCAAAAGATATTTCAACATAATGAGTTCTCAGTATTAAGAAAACATACAAGAAATCAGCGTTTCAAAAAGAAGCAGCTAAGAATTGACCTTGGAAATTACCCTGGAGAACCTGCAGAATCATGATGAAAGTCCATATGAAAGAATAGAGGTCAAATTGACTTTCCAGAACCTAATGCCAAAATGGAAGACTATAGAGACTACACTATTTTTCAAATAATGAAGAGAAAAATCCCAAATGTCATGAAAGTATGACAAATTTTAATATAATTCAATAATTAATTTGCCTCACCAAGGTAAAAGAGGTCCTTTTTTAGATATTATAAATGGATGTGGTGGATACAATAAGTATACCCTCTGAATGTTCCCTCATATGCAAATGATGGCCAAAACAAGTGAAAAATACACTGAAGTACTGACAGAAAAAACATTAAATGTAAAACCCATAAACAGGATAAATCTCAATATAGAACAGTATAACACTACTCTGGAGTTAAATAGAAAAGATATAATTTCTACTGTCTTCTGCACCATGTTGAGGGTAGCAAAAAAAAATTATCTTCCCTAACAAATAAGGAAAATCCTATCCTAGGAGCTGCTCCTAATCCTAGAAGTAATATAGTAGAGCTTAGAATCTGGATATATTTAAACCCTGGGTTTAAGTGAGCCTCTGATGAAACATGCCAATTCTTTCATAACTGCTGTTAAAATGTTTCTTTACTAGCTCTGATCCTCAGGTAATCCATCTACATTCAAAGCAGAGCTGTCTACTTCCCAGAATGTATGTGGTTCATCAATTGGAAATAGAGCCACATAAAACAGCTACAAGAGAGCTATCTAAAAGAAAATAGATCAGTGAAGGAAAGAAAAGGGCACGCAACCAGTCTGATATCATCTTAGCCATGAAAAGGCCCCAAATTTACAACTTCTAAAACAACTTCAGAATGCAAAGGATGGAGATCTCAAGTGTTTGACAGTCAAAGAACTAGTGTTCATTTATAGAGTATTCATTCCAGTTTTTCAATTTACGATGCTATTTCAGCTGCCCTATACATAATGAATGCGACTGACAGAGGGAAGCAAAAGAGAGTGCGATGTTTTCTGTCTCCAGCAGTAGGGGAAGCTGAGATGAACAGATGGGTTTTATTGCATTATTTTTTCTATTTCAGTATCTACCTAATACAGTGATTCTGCAAGTGGTTGAACAATAAGCCAAAAATGGATTTTCATATGTCAGGGACCATGTAAACTAGGTACAGCTTGGGTAATTTGTAGCTGCTCTACTCTCATAGTGAAATGCTATCAGACACATTGTTCACCTTCTCTGCACCATTTCCTTTGCCTCTTCTGCCACCAACAACTTTTTCAAGTATTTCCCAATAATTCATATTTAATTTATTCTACATTTAATAGTTAATATTTTTTCTTTCCTCCAGTGTTTGTTTTAAAAAAATTAATAATTTTCTTATTTAAAATTAAAAAACGACACATAATGTAATTTTTTTCCTTTACCAATTTTTATTTATGAGATAAAAAGCTTTTAGGTAAAAGGAAAACAAATGTATCATACTTACAAGTAATTTACAATTTTAGTTAATATATTTTAAGAAGACGCTTTAATTTAAAAAACAAACAAACAAACAAACACTGCACAATATCTTCCATTTCAATTTTAGTTAATCATCTTCAGAGGAGAGAAGGATTAACACAAAAGTAAAGAAAAACGAGCTCTTTTCCTATGTCATGCTTTATAATACTGTGGGTTTTATTTATGAATTTTTACTGCACTAAGAAGTAAACTCTTAGCATATATCTCTGCTTAAAAACAATAAAGAACTTATGTACACTGCAAAAAGTTTGAAAGCAGGAAAGTATGGGACTGAAAGCTAGTGGGCTTTTTCTACATAATATTTCTAGTGCATGAAAAGAAGTTATAAGGGGTGGGATAAATATGGATTTGAGGATAGTTTTCAGATCAACTCCATGCAAGAAGAGAATAATTTAAAAAATCCCAAACAGAAAAGGGAGAAGGAAACCATGGTTTAATCTGCACATCCCTCCTTCTCCCAACCTCCTATTTCAATAGACAAATAATTAATTTCAGGGTTCTTTTTTTTCTGGACATTATTGCACTTGTTTAATTTTGTGTTACTTTGTTATTCTGCACAATTATATTATTAACTTGGCATTCACCCATTCAAAAGCTAGCTGTAATTAATTTAATCTCTAAAAGTCAGCTTGAGACTCCACACATTTAAATTTAAGTCTGCAAGCAGGTGACTGAATGTTAAGTACCACCATGTGAGTTGGTATGGTCTCATTAAAGAGCAAATGGATCTAGTCAGTACAGTGAAATTCAGGCAGATATTCAGCTCACACCAAAGTAGACACATAAAACAGACTGGACAGGATACATTTGCCTAATTGTAGCAATTTAGTGTCACTAAAGATGCCCAAAGATCTCAGTTTTGTGCAGCACTGTTACATTACCTGTATAGGTTTGGCAGACGGAAAACAGGACTTTTGGCAGACCCCAGCTGGAAGTCCAACGAGAACATTTCTGAATTACCTCTACAGTAACTGGAAAGATATGTGTGCTTCAGACAATCAATGCATTCCATATGAAGGCAAATGTCTAAGGGAGCTATTATGAGTTGTCCTCTAAAATGCCTAGATAATGGAATAGAATATTCAGGGAGATATTGAAAAGCTCCTGGAGTACAATGCAGTCATAAGTCGCAGCCAGTATGGCTTCATGAGGGGAAAGTCCTACTTGTCGAATATGATCTCCTTCTATGATAGGAGAACCCACTGAGCTGATCTAGGAAAGCTGGAAGATATAATCTTTTTGGATTTCAGCTAAACTTTTGATACTGTCTCCCACGGAATCCTTCTGGACAAAATCTGCAGCACTGCTGAATAACTGTTATGTGATAAGTGAGCAACTGGCTCAAAGGGAACATGTGGCTGGTGTCCTGTCACTCATGGGGTTCACAGGGCTTCATCCTTGGCCCTGCTCTTCAATATCTTCACTAGCAACTTGGACTCAGGATTCAAAGGAGTACTAAATAAGTTTGCCAACAACTGAATTGGGAGGAGCTGTTGAGGGCAGAGAGGCCTTGCAGAGAGACCTCAACAAATTAGAGAGATGAGCAGTCACCAACTACATAAAGTCTAACATGGGCAAGTGCTGGATTCTGCATCTGGGATGGGGCAAACCCATACAGACCAGGAAAAAAGAGGCTGGAGAGTGACACAGTGGAAAAGAACTTGATTTGAAATCACCTGAGAAACCTGAATAGACACAAGTCAATGGGACCTAATGAGATACATCCCAGGATCCTGAGGGAATTGGCCATTGTAGTTGCCAAGCCACTCTTCATTATATTTGAAAAGTCATGGTAGTCAAGCTAAGTCTCCAGTGACTGGAGAAAGGGAATATTGTACCCACTTATAAAAAGGGGATAAAGGAGGACCCTGGAAACTACTGACAAGCCAGCCTCACCTCAGTGCTCAGAAAGTTCATGGAACAGATCCTGTGGAAAGACGTGTGAAAATACATGGAAGGCAAGGAGGAGATTTGAGAGAGCCAACATGGCTTCACCAAGGGCCAAGTCATACCTGGCCATTTTAGCATCTTTCTACAGTGCAGGGTCTGCATCAATGGGCAAGTGAAGAGTTATAGATGTCATCTACCTGGACTTCACTAAGGCCTTTGATACACTAAGGCCCACAACATTCTAAGCCCTAAATTAGAGAAATATGAGCTTGATTGATGGACAGTTTGTCTGTGGCCAGGGAGTTATCGTCAATAGGTGAATGTCCAAGTGGAAACCAGTAACAAGTAACCAGTGTCCCTCAAGACTCTGTAGCAGGATCGATACTATTTAGTGTCTTAATCAGTGAGAGACAATGAGATTGAGTACACCCTTAGCAAGTCTGTAGATGACAATAAACTGAGTGGTGCATTTGATATTCTTGAGGGAAGGAATGCCATCCAGAGGGGCCTGACAGACTTGAGAGGTGGGCCTATTAGAACCTTGTGAATATCAGCAAGACAAAGTGCAAGGTGCTGCACCTGGGTCAGAGTAATCCAGTGGTAGTCCAGCCTGGGTGATGAACATACTGAAAGCAGCAGTACCAGAAAGGACTTTATAATACTGGTAAATGAAAACCTGGAACAAGCAATATGCACTTGCAGCCCAAAAAGACAACCATATCCTGGGCTGCACAAAAAGAAGTGTAGGCAACAGATTGAAGATTGAATTGAACAGATTAAGCTCACCCTATTCACCTCTACTCTTGTAAGAACCCATCTTCAGTACTGCCTCCAACCCTAGGACTCTAGCACCAGAAATACAGAACTGTTAGAGCAAGTCCAGAGGAGGGGCACAAAAATGATCACAGGGCTGTAATGCATCTCCTGTGAAGAAAGGCTGGGAGACTGGGGCTTGTTCAGCCTGGAGACAAGAAGGCTCTCGTGAGACCTTGCTGTGACCCTTCAATACTTAAAGTGAGCTTGTAAGACAGATAAAGTGAGATTTTTTTGCCAGAGCCTGTAGTAATAAGATATAGGGTAGTGGTTTAGAGTGGATTTAGATTGGACAGGGGGAATTTTTTTCCTCTGAGGGTGATGAGACACTGAAATGGATTTCCCAAAGAAGCTGTGGATACCTCACAGCTGGAAGTGTGGGAAGGTGCTTTGAGCAGCATCATCTAGTTTAAGATGTCCCTGCCCGTGGAAGGAGGATTGGACTGGATGGTCTCTAAAAGTTCTTTTCAACTCAAACCATTCTATAATTCTATAATCCTCAGATATTTGCTAAACTAAGTAGAAATTTAGGAAGAGACATGGGAGTGAACACAACAATGACACTCCAGTCAGAAAACAGTTTTATACATACCACAGTCTCCTGTAATGTAGGCAGTAGGCAGGTCTATGAGGATAGCAATCAAATGCTTGTATCTATAAGCAAGAAAGAGGTCTTCAGGAATTCTGGCAATAGAATTTTCAGGTGTTTCTTTCTTAATCTATAATGAAATACACTACTTATTTATAGAACTTAATTAAAAAACAAAAATTACAATTTATTTTCTGAAGTACTAATAATCTTTGAAGAATCTGGTCCAGTGAAGAATTTCAGGGAGGGTGTTAGTGTGGAGTTCTATGTCCCTCATTTTTGATATGCCTTTGAGAAATGAAAAGGCATAATGAAGTAAACAAAAACCTATGCAAGACAAAACCCAGATAAAGATCAGCACTCTTTCTGCACATATGTCTCTATTTAAATAGTGTTACAAAACAATTTTCAAATAGAGAATATTTATTAAATTACCATTTTAAAACACATATGTTAATATTTAGGATCACAAGTTGTCATCACTAAACATTGTTTTACATAAGCCTATTTCAAAATAATCTCTAAACACTCTCAATATTTTATAACCAGATTTATTACTAAAAGCTTTCTCACTTACGAAATGTAATCAAAATATTACACAATATAATATACTAAGTAGAAAATGACAAATGTATCAGTTTATCTCTATGGAAATATATTCTAAAATATTCTATGCAAGACAAAGTCCATGCTGTTTTCACATGCATAAAAAAATGAAAAATATTCAGTGTTGTCTTCCCATCTTGTTTAGATGGTGTTTTTTTTAAATTCTGCTATTCTGAACAGCTTTTCCTGTCTTTTCAATGCAGATGGTAAATCAGACATCCAACTTCACACATGCACACATATATACATCAGATTTTCTTCCAACCATACAACCATAGAAATCAAATATTATCAACTACTATTTGTAATTAGGTGATGAATCTTATTTTGTTAGGATTGACTGGTACTGTGGAAATTATATTTAAAAACTTTATGAGGGTTTACTTCATCCCAATGTCATGTAGGTATGTATATACTGAAAGTTCATTGATGTGTGATCATAAGAGGAAGATCTAAACAATGTGCTTACTCTTATCTCTCCTTGTGTAACATGCAAATTTTCTCATGCACCTCTACCAATGGGAAGGGAGGGGAAGGGAAGGAAGGGAGGGGAAGGGAAGGGAAGGGAAGGGAAGGGAAGGGAAGGGAAGGGAAGGGAAGGGAAGGGAAGGGAAGGGAAGGGAAGGGAAGGGAAGGGGAAAGAGAAATATCACTGGATTTTGCTAGGATAAAACTTCTTAGGCTGTCATGTTTGACATGAATTTCAATAAATAATGTGTTATATATTTGTGTTGATGAGTTAGGTCTTCTGAGGGGTTGTACTAAAATACCGAAGAAAAAGAACAAAAGACTGTCCATCACTAAACATCACTCTGTTTGCTTTTTTTTTTTATTTGAAATCTGCTGCAGCATACACATTAAGCCCTATATCTATATTAGGTAGTATAATCATGATTCAGATAATATAACCCAAAAGCACTCTGTGAGTCACTCGATATAACAGGAATGAAATACTGTGCCAATTAAAACTCAATCTACCAGTTTATCTAAAATACAGTGATTTATAATTCTCCATAAAAACAAAGAAATGTTAATTTAGATTTATTTTATTCTTTTCTTTTAGGGTCATAGATAGATGGAGATCATCTAGTTGAGAGATTCACACAAACCAGGGCATAAAAGTAACATCAAGTTGCTCAGTGCTTTTTCCACTCGAGTTCAGAGTGTCTTCAAGGCTGCACATTCCCCAACTTCTCTGGTCTATTAATTCCAGTATATGTTCACCTTACTTTTCAATAGTTTTCAAAAGTTTTTCAGTTAATCTGTTCTAAAGTTCTCTCAGCACACCTTTTACCTGGTGCCTCTCATCTTTACAAGTGCATCTCAGAGATGATTTTAGCTCCATCTTCTCTATAGGTAACCCTCAGTTAGCTGAAGACTATGATTAGGGTCCCCTTAGTATTTCCTTAAGGCTCTGTAAATCCATTTATCTGAACCACTCTTTGAATATCAAGACACACTTGTCACACGTCACACTTTAAAGTAGTGCTCCAGCCTTTAAAGGGTGACAGTGGCTCTCCATTGAATTTATTCAAGTTTGTCTATGTTTTTATTGTACTAAAAAGCACCAAGTAGCACAGAATACTTCAAACAGTCTCAGAAGTACTGTGTGCAGAGAGAAAAAACCCTTTCCTCTTCTTGTTGGATAATTCTTTGTGATACAGCTAAAACCACTACAATAGCAGGCATTTAGTCATTATCATCTCACAAACACACTGCTGATTCATCCTCAGCTCGCTGTCTGCCAGGACTTTAAGACCATTTTCTGCAAAGCTGCTTTCCATACAGTTGCCATCCACCCTTTAATGTCTATGGGGTTACTCTGTCCCTGGTACAGAATTTTTCATTTTCTTTTATTGAGCCTCATGATGTTTCTGCCAGGCCATTTCTCCAGATTTTCCATGCCAGCCCTGCCATCCCATGTATCAACTGTATCTGCAAACTTAATCTTTCTATGTAAATTATTAGTGTTTGATTTTCTCTTATTCTCATAGATATGAGATTTCTGATAATTTCTCATAGATACTGGGACCTGGGAGACATGAGAAGAAATATTATCAGTAAAATTAGAAGAAAATAAAACCTGAAGCACCTCAGTCATTGCTGTGTCCTCTTCTGTCCCTTTCCTTTTTTTTCCCTACCCCTTTCTTTTGTTGCTGCCTATTCACTTACAGCACTGCACCTCGTTTTCTCACATGTAACAATGGAAATGAAAACTAGAAATCTACAGCAGGTACAGATTGGTCTCTAAACGTCTTTGAGAGCAAATGTCCAGCCAATATTTAGTTTTAACTGGTAGTAAATGATAACAACTGAGCTTTCCAGATGGATCAGGAATTTCATCTGCCTAAAGCTATCTGAATGAGAAGTCCAAAATATATATAAGATTCATTAAAAAGCCATACCAAACTTACAGAATAAAATTGTGGAGGATACTGTACTCTGTAACAAGGAAGGCATGCCAAGTACAAGGAGAGCAGAGATACTTTAGTGTACAAATTAAGCTTTTCTCCTCTGCTATAGCACACAGGGTTGTTTGTTAGAAAAGGATCTTGAAGTTCTTTCATGTTGTTGATACTGGTAGTTAGCACTGATGGCTTTGGGTTTTGGTGTTAGGCAAAGAGGTCAAGGAGGTTGGGTTTGTGAGTTTTAATTTTCCAATACAGTTATACTGTGGAAAAAAATTAAAAAACCCCTAAAATTAAAAAAAAAAAGGGCAAAGAAATAAAACTAAGCAAAAAATTCCCTTAGGATCTTGGACCAAAGCCTTACTATTCCTTTCATCTATAGTAGAATTATGGACAATTTTTTCAGAAGTAAAGGTCTATCTTATTCTCTTCTCTCCTTACCCATATTATTCTTATTCTTGTTTCATATTTTCCTGGTTTTTACCAAGATGTTAGGAAGAAATAAATACAAGCAGCCTGACATATTGCAGAAGAATTTTTGTTCGTCTTTCAATGGTATTAGTATTTATAGACTGTCTTAAAAAATTTTATGCTTTTGTGTCAAAGTAAGATTTAATGCTCCCATTCTGGAAAGAATGCAGCTCAATACCATTAATTGCACAGTTTTCATAAAAAATACTCCTTTTTCCCAAATGGTGATGTTAATAATTATATGAATTATTACTGTTATTAAAATTAGTTAAATAATAAATGTTTCTTTAAAATTAAAATAAAGATTCACTTCTAGTTTATACTCTACATCATTGTACGTAATAGAAAATTTGCTATTGACTTCACTAAGCCTTGTCTCAAGCCTCATTAAACACAATAGGTAATGCTGTGGTGGTTAATAACAATGCTTTAAATTAACAAAGATGAGTAACCACTCTTTGTTAAGCATGAACAGCTGCTTTGTACAGAACACAAATTGAGGTATAATAACAACAAATACTGTAATTAAAATGGAGTGGAAAGGCCCTTAGGAGAAAATGAAAGCAGAAAATATGATACTACCTTGTTCCCTCCTGAGATGCTTCCACATTGATAATAGACAGTATGAAGCCAGAAGAAGAGTTTCTGGGATAATCCAGACTGCAGAAATATCCCAGTGAAGATTATGGGATACATCACAGAAAAATATTAATCCAAGCAATGAACAGACAGGGTGAAGAGAAACTATACAGAATTCTGCAAGGGAAAACACAATAATATGCTTATCCAAATGTTCTTAGAAGAAGAAAAATACCAGTGATTTTCATGAACACAGGAAAGCAGCTGGATACAATTTCGACAAGAGTGAAAAAAGTGTAAAGTCTGTAAAGAGAAAGAGTAACTTTGAGAAAATTAATTTATGGGTTTCAGCACAATGGACTTAGTAAAAGTCAAAGTACACTGTACACATGATAACTGCTGGAAATTTGGTAAAATCAAAAAGCTTATGCAGGTGCATGTAGCAGACAAAATCTAAAAACTGTTACATTCTAATTTGAAAGACATAGCTGCTAAAATCAACAGTAATGTGTTTTACTGATTTTGGCTTCTGTACCAGGCAGATGGATGTCTTCTTTTGGGGTTTTACTATATAACAGTACAGAAATTGCTAGAAATTTTTATGTTTAAAGTCATTTGTAGAGGATATTCAAATGCATACAGAATTGTAAAAGAACAAAAAAAGCTTAAATAGGCATCATGAATTAGTGTTGACCTATGGAAGATTTCCTAACAACAGATTATATTTAATCAGATGCATCCATGAAAATATCCAAGGGCACATTCTAGCAATCTTATTCAGCATGCCTAAAATACTTGTTACTACCATCAGTGGTAAGGAAGATTCAGGTTTTTGTAGTTTTGCACAGAGATCAAAGCCCGGAAATTTGCTTTATAATATTATTGAAATATAGCACACCTTTCAACCTCTGAAATACAGTGAAAATTTTCCAAACCATTGTTTTTCCATATTTTGGTTTTATATGATTCTTTATTTTTAAAACACTTAAGGACATTGCAACTATTCCTGAAAAATTCATGAAAAATTGAGTGATGCAGATTCTGATAAGAGAGTATATTTCAAGTATTATTTTAAATTCCTTAGGTCTTAGTTCATTGATGAACCTCAGGAATTACTTAGCTGAAAACATTAGTAGTCTGACTTAAATCAGCAAGGCTAATTCTACAGATCTACTTTTGAAAAGGTACATATTCCAAATAATATAAAAAGGGTCATTGATTTATCTTCATAGTACTTCATACTTTCTGCATTGTAAATGAACCTAAGAAATGCAGGAATTGAAATAGTATCTTCTTAAAGGAAAAAACAAGTATTCTGTCTAAGTTTCATTTTACTTAATTTCAATATCTATAAAAGGTCTAAGGAAAAATAACCTTAGTTTCCTCCAACATTCAGTACGTAGAGATAGCCAGAAAGGGCAGGAGTAGTTACAAGTGAAAATAAGATCAAGAATTAATAGCTCTCCCAGCTATTACTAAGTTACTGCATTATCTGATAATTTTATGACAGAATAAAACATCTCATTAATCAGTCAGGTCTGATAAACACATCATGCAATGAGTGAGCACCTGGCTCACAGGTCAGGCTTGAAGGGTTATAGTGAATAGATTGACATCAGACTGGTGACCTGCCACTGGTGGTGTTCCACAGGGTTCCATCCTCAGCCCTGTCCTCTTCAATATCTTCATAGATGTCTTGGATGCAGGACTAGAAGGAATACTAAGCAAGGTCACAGATGATACAAAACTGGGAGGAGTTGTTGTCTCCCTCAAAGGCAGGGAAGACCAGCAGAGAGTCCTTGACAGATTAGAGGACTGGACAATCACCATCATTAAGCTTAGGAAGGGAAAGTGCTGGATTCTGCACCCAGGATGGGGCATGAGAGGCAGTAATGCAGTGCCCTGAAAAGAGACCTGGGAGTTCTGGTTGATGGCAAGTTGAACATGAGTCAGCAGTGCCCTGGCAGCCAGGAGGGCCACCTGTGTCTGGAGGTGCATCAGCCACAGCATCGCCAGCCAGGCAAGGGAGGGGATTGTCCTGCTCTGATCTGAGCTGGGGTGGCCTCACCTCGACTGTTGGGGGCAGTTTTGGGTGCCACAATATAAGAAAGATGTAAAATTATTAGGGAGTGTCCAAAAGAGGGCAACAAAGGTAGTGAAGGGCCTTGAGGGAAAGCTGTATAAGGAGCAGCTGAGGTCACTTTGTCCGTTCAGCCTACAGAAGAGGAGGCTGAGGGGGGACCTCATCACAATCTACAGCTTCCTCGTGAGGCAAAGATGAGGGGCAGACAGTCTGTAGTGACCAGTGACAGGACCCAAGGAAATGGCCTGGAGTTGTGTTGGGAAAGGTTTAGGTTGGCTATTAGGAAAAGGTTCTTTAATCAGAGGGTGGTTGGACACTGGAACAGGCTACCCAGGGAAGTGATCATAGCACCAAGATGACAAAGGTCAAGAAGCATTTGGCAAATATGTTAGGGTACATGGTGTGACTCTTGGGGCTGGTGCTGTGCAGGGCCAGCAGTTAGACCTGGTGATCCTTGTCCCTTCCAAATCAGCATAATCTCTGATCCTGTGATCCTGTGACTCTGTGATCCTGTGAAATAAACAACGGTGTATATGTGTGTACATAGGATTAGAAAATTACAGATTGCTCTGAAGGGAGTGTTAAGAAGACTGACAAATCAGGCATGCCTAACATTAAAAAAAAACCAAACAATTGCTCAATGAATCTGCATGCTGCAGACTTGATACAAGTGGTCAGCTCTTACCAATTATTCCTCATCAATGTCACATGTAAAAAACTGACAAGTCTAGCTATAATTGCATAATTTAACAGCATGTATATAGAACCATGCTATAAGATCAACACTGAGGGCTCCTGTCTGTGACAGTCCTCAGCTGCAGAGTTTGTACTGATAAGGTTTGAGACCCCTTTGTTAGGGCAACTCAGTCTCAAAATGTGAGCTTATCTTGTTTTTTCTCCACCTTTGCTCAGCCATTTGTTTGTCTCTAGACTATTTCCCAGAGAGTATATTTAATTTGGTCCCAGTGATGCTTTTCTTAGTTTTAGTTTTCTAGGTGTGCTTCTTCTGTGCTCAGTAGGAATTCTACATATTCCAAATCCTAGTCCCAAAACAAGCCTTATGCTTTTCCTGTTCTTTGCTCTTCTTGCAATTTCTCCTTCTTTTTTCTTGTTTATATATATTCCCACGCTTCAGATGTGAAACTACACATTTTTATTTGTCCTTTCGTAAGTAACATTGCTCACGTATTTATGTAAAATGCTTCTGCATTGTTTCTGGTTATACCATCACAGTATTACAAAATATTTAAATACTCTTTTTCTCAATACCATCTTAGCAAGCTTGCATTTCATTTCAAAGTAAACCAATTTCAATTACATGGTGATTAATGGACATTTAATTTATAAGGTCTGGATTTTGTCTACATACTGAAAGCTTCCAATTTTCATCTCATTAGAACTAGGCTGTCTTAATGAGTTATAGCCTTATAAGTATGCACTTCTTTCATAGAGTTTGCTAATTCTCTCCTAATATTACTGCAATTTAGCAGATATTCAAGCCTTTGTTGACCACTGATACATGTGTATATGTTTCTATGATATAAAATAAATTAAAATATAATCCTTATAATCCTGTTAATTAAAACTTGACATATTGAAAGGTGACATTACAAAGTCATTGAAACTTGTCAGAAATTTTTCTATCCTTTGTGTTTTTGTGTCTTCTAACAAAGTGCATGTAAATGAATTACAGGTTTATCTAGGCTGCAAATCTCATAGCAGCCAAATTTGCAGTTCTCAAAACTTGCAATTCAACACTACTTCCCTAGTCATCTTCTGGCCAAGTACAGACCAGTATAACATTCCATGATTTTATGATTCTTTGATTCTGATTGCAGATTCTCTTTTCTCTGTCTTCTGACCCAGAGTTGAATCATAGAATCATAGACTCTCATGAGATTTTCTAATCTACACTTTGCTATTCCTCCCATTCCTTCATCATGTTCATAGGCATGTCCATATTTGCAGCTCATGATAACTCTCCAGTCCTGGTGTGTATTATTCAAATTACACTCACTTAAACACTGCCATCTAGAAAAACCTCTTTTGTACCTGTTGTGATTTCTGTCATGACAATCTATCACAACACATCTGCTTCTTCTGCCCTTATCAACACTTCCACAACAATTCTCTGATCAACTATTCTCTGATGTATAAAAATAAGCCTAAATATTTATAAAATATGAAGTATAAATCTGTTTTCTTCTTTTATATGTAATAAAAAATACAGAATTTAAAGCATACGAAACAAGGAGCAGAGGAGCAAGACTAAGAGGCTTCAAGCATCATACAACTTGTTTAAGCTGGGATCAATAACAGTAGGCATGATGAGGGCCTTTTGAGTCATCTGGAAGAAACCTAATTAAGGCTTGACTTTAATTAAGCAATCCCTACCTAACAAGAGTGTACTCAATTATATGCTTATGTATTTTGCTAAGCTGTGCACAGTGCAAGTGTGCATATGTTTGGCAGAGTAGACAAGGATACTTTTAATCAAAAAGATTTACATCAGAAAATGTCAATTTTTTGTTAATTGTACTTTTAGATACCAAGAATAAGACACTTCTGATGAAACAGTAATTGGAAAATAACCCCACTGGAACAGATCAAAGCAGCCTAGCAGGTACCAATGAAGGACATAAAATGAGATTCAGTGGAAATATCTTGGAGTGTGTTCCCTCTCCCACAGTCATCATCAGTTACCTTCTGTGATTCCAACAGGGAAGGGTGGTAGTTGCCTCCACCACCACTCCCCCAAAAAAACCCAGAACCAAGAAACATGACACAAAGGGCCGTTGTCTCTCCATCCTCTGTGCACAGTCTGTCTGGATGCTGCTGCCAGTATCAGTCACGTCAGCCAGCAGGGAGGGGGAGCAAATCTGCTCCAGCTAACCCTAACCAGTCAAGGCTGTCCTGCCCTCTCTCCCAAGGGAGACCTGCCCTGCCCTGCCCTGTCCTGGAGTGGATGGGGGTACATGGTTCTTTTAAGAATTCTCCAAAAGCAGCATATTTAAAATTCTAATGGTCATGCTTTGTCGTTTGACAATTTTTTAAACTTCCATTTTCAACTGTCTGGAGCTCCTAATACTTTTGCTAAGCACTTCACATTCAAAAATAAAAGAAAAAAAAAAAAAAGGGAGATGGGAAGATGATGAAAGCTATTTCCCAGTACACATTATCTTAAAAAATCAGAGTGCATTTGCAGTAAATTTCAATACAGATAAAATAGAACTAGAACTTCAAATGTGTGAATTAAAACATCAAAACATTTAACAAATTTTCTGTCTCTGAAACTCGTAGGTCTTCTGACTTCATGAAGTAATTTATTGCTGAAGGAAGTGAACATTTTATTCTCTAAAGCCTTACAACATGAATTAGTGGTCTCATAACTAAAGTAAAATTTGGAGAATCACAATGACCAAATAACTAGTATCTGTGCAAAGATGAATTTTTCTTCTCCTGGAGATCTTTTTGATAATAATGCAATTTGGATGCCTAGAAGTGCCAATACACTTCCTATGTACTTGTTGTAAAATCCCCTTTCAAAACCATGTCGTTGAAGTCCTTATGAATACACATAAGAAGTTAAAGGGCAACCATACTTCTGATTAAGAAATTTTAGTTTTAGACTTGGACAAAGCTTCCTTGTTTTCAAGTGGATATGATCAGTTTTTAGTAAATTCATTCACTGAATGCATTTTCTAACTAGGGTTTTTTTTTAAGGGTTCAGAAAAAAAACCTTTCAGATTTTTTTCTTGAAATATATGGAAAGGTCTCACAGTGTTTATGTTAGAAGACAGCTCTTAAAAAATGTTTTTTTAGAAGACAATTTTTTTCTCTCTTAAACTCAAAGCATCATTTTACTGCTAAAGTTAAAATACTGCTTAGTATCTTTGTCAGAAGCTTCATATCAATTTTGAAAATGTCCTGAAGAAATATTATGTTTAATTACTGTGGTAGTTGGTAGTTTATAAATAGACACTGTGGGATTTTGAAGACTTAAACTGATAAGACTTTAATGAAAGCTATCTATCTCTGCCAAAAGTAACAAAGAATTTAATCACAGAATCACAGAATGGCTGAGGTTAGAAGGAATTTCCAAGCACAGAGACTCCACAACATCCCTGGGCAACTTGTTCTAGTGTTCAGTCACACTCACAGTATAAAAAAAGCGATTTCTGATGCTCAGAGAGAACCTTCCTGACTACAGTTTGTGCACACATTTTCTGGTCCTGCCACTGCACAGAACAGATAAAGATTTGGCTCCCTCTTCCTCTCTGCTGCTTACCCACCACAGCCACCAACTTAAGTATTTTAATTGAGAGATGTTTAGGTCTGTGAACAAATTGTAAGTAATATTTGATCTTTTTGGCACAATTGAGAGATTCCTTTTTCTAATTGCTTTTATTAACCGTGACTGTCGCCAGTTACAAACACACATGCACACACATAGATACTTATTATCCTTCCACTGCCTTTTTTTCCCTTCTCTTTTTTCTCTACTAGTTGCACAAGATTGCATGAAACAGTTTGATTTTTTCCAGTTTTTTCAGAGCTTCAGAGGTAAACACTCTGTTACATGGAACATTTCTGGAAGTTTTCAGGGGATCCTGCAGTTTCTGTTAGTTGCTTTTTGATTGGCAGGTTAATGATTGTAACCTGCTAGATTGGCTGCTGATAAAATATAGGCCCACTCCCCTCCACTCCTTGGTGGATTGGACCAAATGAGTTCCAGATGTCCTTCAACACCAAGCATTCTGTGGTCCTGAGATACCGTTATACTGACCATGGGATTCAGGGAAGGTATTGGCCTGAGACTGGGGACCAGAGTGGTGTCACTTACAGGACTCATACCTAGTTCAAGACATTGAGTCATCAGGTGCTGGATTAAATAAACATTTTTTTGTAATAGTGTGAGGATAAGCAGGAGATGAAGGCTATCCACAGCGACTCAGCAAAGGCGAGAGCCAGAGTTACAGGATGCAGTGAGGGTGGGGCACCTAGAGGCTTCACCTGAATGAGCAGTGGACAAGGATGTACATTTGCCCCAGTAGCTGGTACCACAATTCAGGGGCACTTACTCTATTGATCTGACTCCAGAAGCTATCAGCAGACCAATTCACACCCTTTACCCAGTAGCTGGCTTTCTGGGCACAAATTCAGTAGGACCCTCTCTAGATTCAGAGAGCTATGGCTAGTCCAAACCACTGACCTAGGACCCCACTCACTCTGGTGTCTGACACCACAGGCAACCAACCCTCCCACACACAGGTCACACCAGCACCTGGCAGTCAGTCCTTGCAGCACACGTACACAGGGTTAGAGAGTGAGATCACACAGAGGGTTAGAAGTTTTAATAAGAAGATATAAGAAGACAGGACAGATTGCAGTGACGAGGAACAGGGCTCTGGCAGAGAAGTGTACTGATTTTTTTTTACATGCAGCCAGTCCCTTTATACCTTTTTCTGTCTGTTTGCCTACTCTCTTTGTTCCTTCCTGCTTCCCCTTCCTCTGCATTTCTCCTTAGGGGCTTGTACAACTCTATCAATCCTAAACTCCTTCTGGCCTGGGGTAACCCTGGTTTAACAGTCTTATCAGTTAAAACAGTGCAACAACTGTGGTCATCAGTAAAACTGTTTTTGAAAACAAATATATCTCAACCTCTTCCATGATCTGTCATTTTCTACTAAGATTTCCACAATTGCAGGTGAAGCTTTACTGGGAAAAAATGTTGACATAGTTAATCTGCAACCTTATTGTACAATTTCATTTTTCAAGTCCAAGTGATGTCACTATCATCCTGTCAAGGCTGTCCAGCAGCGAGAGTTTTATCCTGAGCATCATAGAAGAAGTTAGGTACATATGTCTCCTAAACAGAAAAGTGGTGCTTTCTATTGAAATTGGTTGAATAGCCAAAGAAGTCAGAATAAAGAGTTTTGTCATACATGAACATGACTCATTTTCTTTCTGTAATAGCTCAGTCAGTGTAAAAAAGAATATGATCTAATAAAAACCAAGATGAATCTTTACAAAGGATAAAAAGTTCAATGAAAAAGATATGCCTATGGAAAGCACAGACTTCATGATAATCATGTCTTTAAGAAATAGTACGTATACAGAATGCTTAGTCTGAATCAGAAAATGCAGAGCATGGTAAGTCCATGTTTGTTTTCTCTGTAAGAAATAAAATTGACAGTCTTTTCAGGGTAAGCAAATAACAGAAAATAAATGTTTTCCTGAAGTTCACTTGAAGCCTAAAGGGATACTATGTTAAAACAACCTATCTTCCATTCTTTGCAGCTCTGACTAGTATTCCACAGAGATTCTTCGTTAAGCTGTGAGTACAAAATAAAATGTGAAGAGATCCAAGCTTGTCTACAGATTCCACTTATTATTAGCATCCATTCTTACCACAGTACATGTCACTGGAGACTGGTATTGTCCTTAGAGTGAAAGGATTTCAAGAAAGTTATTTTGGAGCATCTGAAAAAAGGAAATCTGCTGTCTTTTTACAAAAGGCTGTAATCTCAATTACCCATTTGCTTTTTCTTTATAGAAATGTCCAAGCTTCCCAGTCTCTTTCAGCAACGTCACTTGCCAATGTTTTTTGCAAACATAGTTTTAAATTTTATGTTATTTCTATAGCAATTTTGCAGAAAAATATAGTTTGAAAATTGCTATGAATTAGTTCAGATCAGAAAGTACAGTTTTAACTCTACATTACAGGAAATTAATGTAAATATAACTGCCAGTTACTAGTAAATAAAAAACAATGCCCCTAAGGAAGCATCTTGACAAATACATAAAGAAGGTTAACGATATTTAGAATAGGACCTGACTGACATAATATAAAACTACTTTGTATTGCTCAACTATCACCTTTTTGTTTTTCTTTTTCCAAAATAATAAGCGTAACAATGTATTACATTAACTTATGAAAGGTCCTGTGTTTCAGGGAGTAGAGTGGGCTGGAAGTGGTAATGGATGTATTTTGTTAAATGCTTATCTATATCTGTCTTTGCTGATGTAGAAGCTGTTTTAGCTAATGATTTTAAATTTCCAGAAGGAAGAACCCTACAAGATTAAATTACACTCATTCATAAAACATGTTTGAAAAAGTCAGACAGCTTAAAAAAATTGTGAAAACTGTCACTCTGGAAAAATACTAGATTTTTAAAGCATAAAACAGAATCATGAGGATGAAACATGTCATCAATTGAGCTTGAGACTCACAATTTATAATTTTAGGGTTTAAAAGCTAGTTTTCAAGTACATTTGAATTAAAGTATTAAAAATATCATGTACCTCTTAATGAATTTAATATTGTACACAAATGAAACAAACAAAAAACCCTGAGTACGAACAAATTTAATACTTGTTTATCATGCCAAATATCTAGCAGACATTTGGACTGCAAATAAACTGTATTTGGAATATCTTTTTACTTTACTGACTGTGATTCTAAAAGTGCTTTCAAATATATGTCTGTAATCCTATGTTCTCAGTTTGATGCAATGTGTAGTGCCCAGTAAACTACCTTTTTTGTTTTGCAGCCTTTGTCTACTCATCAGTAGAATAAAGCAGGTGGTATTTGGATTAGTTAAGAAAAAGTCTGGCTGTTCGGTTTGCAGCATCCAGCACATTTCTTCTTCTCTCTTCATAAGGGCCCCACTTCAGCCCATGAACTGGGGGCTGAGAATTTCTCCTTCTAGTCATTCCTACTGTTATTTTAGTGACTTGTGCACTCACCTGGGAAACAGGAACTACAACTTGCATTCTTTTCAGTTACAACCAGATGAGAACCCATGTCTCCTACTCTGTGTGCTTTAAACCTGTTAAACTGTTAAAAGAGTTTGGTAGAAAAGCCATTACTGTAATTTGTCAATGTAGGTGTATGTTGCAGTTATGATCAGCATGGGACTTCTAGAAAATATACATTTGTACCTTGTTAGTGTAGTGTTAAGTATGCTAATGTCATGCTTATTGAAACACATTTTTCTGTGACTATTTTATTTTCTTCTTTAACTCCAATTATCACTGACATTTTGCTGTAGTTTTACTTCTTAATACTTGGACTTGGCAATTTAGGCTGAACGTCTAAGTTTGTATGGCAAGGAAACTTTCAGACTACCTGGAAAAGGATTTGTTTATTGCTGGCCTTCACAACTGAGCACTGCTGGACTGCTGTTTCTACTGCACTTGATATGAGAATATAGATTCTGACAGAACTTCTTTTTACATGTCTTAAAAGGCCAGAAAAGTCTGATAGTTAAATCTTTATATATTTCTGTATAGGTAGATAAAGAGCTTCCAATCTTAACAAATACACTTTAGCACAAAAAACTAATGTCAACAACCAAAGTAACTAACAAATAGCAGTATCCATAATCTGTTAAAACTGCTCTGTAATAGTGTGTAGTTTTTATTCACTAAGGAGTTTACTTGATTGCCTCAAAGGAAAAAGAGTTTTACATCTGATTGATTGTTGAGCTGTCTTAGGAAGATCCAGTTGATTGGGCTGTCTTAGAATCAAGAACACATTTATTTTAAATATACATTCACTGTTGTAGGACTATGGATATTTAATTTATCTGAAAATATTATATATATAAGTTTCTAGATTCACAAGTCTGCGAGATGTGATAAATTACACATAGTGGTTAAAAATATATATTTTGAAAAAATTGGAAAGTATAAAAATAGAATTTTGATTCTGGTCTAATGCAATACATAAAAAATGGAGTTAATTTTTTTACTTCATTATGACTTTTTCAGAGTTTTACAGACTGATCATTATCCTGTTACTTGGAAAGTGAATTAGCTTATAAACATTAGAATAACAGAAGGTTTATATTTAGTTGAAGACACTATGTACATGAATATATATGTGTGTTTTTATAGATATTAGTAAGCCTCATAATCCAGTTTTCTTAATAGCTATACTCAAGAACATTTTTTTTTAATTGCCGGATTAAAGGATTAACAAGGAACTGCACTTGTCTTCTTAAACAATTTTGAGTTAGGGGGGAAAAGAATGCACTAAAATATATTATATTGTCTCCTACTCTGGAAAGTATACATGGAACAATGCACATAAAAGCAATCTCCTGTTTGCATGTCTGGTTTTCAATTAAAATGTCAGGATATAGACATCTTGCCTCATTGTAAGTAAGAAAAATAACCATATTTTCAGTAACTTATTCATTATACACAGGACAGTGAAATGCAAGATCTCTCTTGTTAGACAGAAGAAAAAAAGTGAATCTGTGTAGGTGGAGATATGTGTGGGAACAATGACAATGCAGTCATCTCTCTTATTTAAATAAATTTCTATGGGAAAAAAGTGTTTGTGTTTTCTGCCTTCAGGCATGAAGAATTACGTGCCTTAAAAAGTAGTAACAGTGTTTTCTTTGGAAAAGTGGAGTTGGGGGGTTTTTGTTGTGGGGTTTTGTTTTTTTCCCCTGGTGATTTTAATAGATTGAAGGCACAGACTTTGTTCATGCAACTAAGCATCAATGTCCAGAGATATTCAATATATTCTCATGTATTCTGCCAGGCATCTAGCCTTTCCAAAATACTACAGGTCCCTTATGTCTGCAATCTTCTTCACAATGCCTTGGACAGACAGAGGACTGAAAAAGGTACCCATGTTCAAGTTACTGAACAGGGCCATGATTTGCCTTACAGTGGCATGACTGGCTCCTCAGTTTTTTTTGACAGAGGTGAAGACATGGACTGTGTCTGTACATTGTGACTTAGAGGAGCTCAGGCACCTGGATCACTTATAAGTATCTAAATCTGACTGTTTGAATCAAACCCTTGATACTGGAAACAACTGACTGTGACAAAATGAGTCAACTTGATATATCATCTTCCCAAATTCCAGTGGAAGGACTTTGAAATAAGACTCTCAGTACCCTACAGAAAAAAAATCAAAGATGCAACTGCCTGAGGATGAACTTTTGTCATGTTCTTTAACTTAGTTGTTCTAGTTTTGGAAATGTAAGTAAGTTTCCTTCAGTTTAAAGAGTTTCTTCTGAACATGTAATTTTCAGGCAAACACAGTGTTAAAATATTCGAGAAGCTGGTCACTAATTCAAACTACAAGGAAAATGTACTTTTATTTTTTTCTTCCAATTTGAGTGTGTCTCATGTCTTTAGAACTTATAAAGTTCTTTTGGTGTCCAAAAGAACAAAAAAATCAGCTAATCTATTTTCAGGTTTTAAGAGGAAAATTTGAACTCTGACATATGTTATGAAACAAAGATATAATATTTGGTTATTTAAGACAATCACAGAAAAATAAAGTGCGCTGAATTATTTCTTTGACGTATATTGGATATCTGTCTTGAAATCAATCAATCCCTTTGATGATGAAAAGAGCAATAGCATGTCTAGATCAGGCTTTATCTGGCTCAGTAGAGGTATATCCGTTATTATGTCATACTTTCGTCTTCTAAAATACAAAATATAAACAATCTAAATATAAATAAATATAAATAATTTTTTTAGATTGAATAAATCCTGGGTCATATTGATACAAGGTTTTTTTCCATGTTTATTTTTTTAATATGTGCGGCTAAAATATATGACATGCAGGTAGTAAGCGATTCAAATATCTGGTTTTCTGCTGGAAAGTAAATCTAATCTGAATACACAGTCTAAATGTTCCTTGAAAAATGCCTGGATTTATAAAATGGAAAAATGTTTTATGGGAGAAGTTACCTTAATTTTTTTTTTTTTTGATAATCAAAGACAAATTATTGAATATCTCAAGCTGGAAGTTAATATGGGTAAGAATAATAACAAAAAAGATGAATAAGTATTAATCTGCAGGAAAGCAAATGTAGGAGCACAGAATAAGACAAAAGAATTACTAACAAAATATGCTATTGCTGAGGAAAGCTATGAGGCATACTGAAATAACATAATGGCTCTATAATGAGCCCTGTAATGACTTTAAAATGTTTTAAAAAGGAATCATACAACACTGAAAATAAAGACATGACTGAATATTACTATAAAGGAATAGGTCAAGCATGTAAGGATTGTATCAGAAAGGTATAACCATGAAATCAGTTCCAGCTATGCAGAGACATTAAAAAAAAGAAATAAAAAGTTTTATAAGTGTTTTTCAGAATAAATAGAAGACACTGAAAAGAAGATTTCCATTTCAGAAAGACAGGAGGTATGGGAGAGAAGGACAGATTGTGTACTGTGCAAGAGAGCAGTTTGAGTAAATGGGCATTATCTGGGAGATTTCTGGATTGTGTCAAAGACATATTCTTGACAGTTGTCAAGTGTGGCAATAAGGATTGGTGCCTTTTTGAAGTCACTGCTTGCAAATAGCCAAGAGCTCTTTGGAGATGGGTCTGTAAGCAGAAAATTTGGCTGCAGTAACCCTATATTTTTAGAGGCAAGATCTTAAGGGGCTTGAGAAACACAAGTAATAAAGATCACTGACTTCAGGACAGAAGACCAGCTTCAGGTTCCTCAGGGAACCATTGGGAATAGTCTAAACAGAGCTCGTCTTCAGGCACTAAAAGGACCTCAGAACTGCGTTTTGATTTTCAGGACATCATTCTGAAAGCACAGGTGTGATCTATCCCCATGGTTTGCTAAGAAACCAGATGTATTGGGTTTTGTGGCAAAGGTTTGGTAGTGAGGGTACTACAGGGGTGCCTTCTGTGAGAAGCTGATAGAAGCTTCCCTCATGTCCAGTTTGGACGCTCCACTGCTGAAGTAGGCTGTGACCCTGTGGGAAGCCCATTCTAGAGCAGGCTGCTGACACGACCTGTGACATTGTGGAAGGGACCCATGCTGGAGCAGTCTGCTCCTGAAGGACTGCACCCCATGGAAAGTTCCCATGCTGAAGAAGTATGTGAAGAAGTGCAGCCTGTGGGAAGGACTCACTGTGAAGAAGGTCATGGAGGACCGTCTCCTGTGGAAGGGATCCCACATTGAAGCAAAGGACAGAATGTGATGAGGAAAGAATTGCAGAAACATGTGACTACAATTCACCTTCCCACTATGCTGCTTGGGGAGAGATATAAGTATAGAAATCAGGAATGAAGTTTTGTCTGGGAAGGAGGGTTGAGCTGGGTAAAAGTATTTTAAAACTTTTTTTGTTTATTACCCTACTCTGACTTGATTGGTAATTAATCAAATTAATTTCCCTGAGGTGAGTCTGGTTTGAGTAATGAGTGAGTGATCTCTCCCTGTCCTTCTTTTAATCCACAAGCCTTCATTACACTTTACCTCATGTGGACAGCTGAGGAGATGGAGTGATAGAGCAGCTCGGTGGCCACCTGGAATTCAGCCAAGCTCAAATTACCACATTAGCCATTTTAAACAGCAAGCTATTAGCAGACTACAACTGGAAAGAATAAGTGTCACGGGGTAATTGCTGTTAAAAAATCCCGGTATAAAAAGAGGAGGTGAAGTCGGAAATGAGGTAGCCAGCATAAACTGCGCCTACCTAAAAAACTCATAAAACCAGGAAAGCACCTGAAGAAGCTCTCTTTCAGGCTTCTGGTTCGCAGAGGAAGGATGCTGCTCTCCTCCTTTCCGCACCAACTGGGTAAGGTCTCTCCCAGACCACATGGTCTGGGGCTGCTGACCCGCATGGTGTGGGGGGGAGGGGCAGGAGAGAGAGAACTCAAGCTGCTTCATCTTGCTGTCCTTGGCTAAAGAACTTCACCAGCTCTGTTTGCCCAGCCTGGGTCAGGTCGGTTCCCCCCCGCCGCCGCTCCGCGGCACAGCCCAGCGGGAAGAGGGTTTCGGGTCAAACCCCATAAATCTTGGGAGCGCCCCGCCTGGTTAGCTCTGCAGCAAACTCGGTACGGGAGAGAGACAGAGGGAGCTCAGACTGGGTCCCTCCCGCAGCTCGGGTGCGGCTCCGCTTACTCCTTGCAACTCTGCGCGGGAGGGAGAGGGGACTCAGGCTGAGCCCCTCCCGCAGCTCGGGTGCAGCTCCTGCCGGGCAGCCTCCATGCACACTCTGACATGGAAGGGGGCTTGAACCAGCCCCCTGAAGCACGGACGCGGCCCCGCCGGGCCCCTGCGATTCAAACGCGGCTTGGATGGGAGGCGGCATGGACGGGCTCCTTTCCTTCGGTTCAGGCATGGACTGAACAACACTCAAACTATGTGGGCGAAAGCCACGTGACCAGCACCCAGCCAAAAGACGAATTAACTGTTCCTTTTCTAATATTAAAATGAGACTTTGAGGGCATGCATTCCCCCCTCCCACGCAGAAAGAGCACAAGGACCTACGAAAAGTACGAGATAGAGACTTTAAGTTAATGACTATAACTAAGCTTATTTTCAAAGAAGGATGTCGGTGGTGAGAGAAGCAAGATGTAGATCCAATGTGAATCATAAATCAAGCTCGTTTATTGTCAGCCAGTGCACATACTTATACTACTTTACGTGCTCAAAATATTAGTTCACTTACAGAAGTTTCACACGGGATCTTTCTCTAATCTAATTAAAACACAAACTGGTATCAGAAGGCAACAACATCAACAGTTTCTTCTGCCAAGTTAATCTCTAGACACCTGCAGCTTGTTTTCGGCTCTCATGTCTCCCTTTCCCACAGTTGTTTTGAGAATAACCTTGCGCAGAGGCCTAACTCTTGTCTATGGGGCCTGGATTGCTCACTTATACTTTATGTCTGTGCA
Organism: Eopsaltria australis; assembly: GCA_034509425.1. Lineage (NCBI taxonomy): Eukaryota > Metazoa > Chordata > Aves > Passeriformes > Petroicidae > Eopsaltria > Eopsaltria australis. The sequence goes on from JAVTVJ010001630.1 coordinate 68,838, forward strand.
GCCAGAGATGGCCATTTCCCAACAGAAGGAAGAGATGAGGAGTGCTTTAATGCTGAAGGTTCTTTTGTAAAAACATGTTGATAAAGTTAGCTGTAATATACCCTGTAATATATGAATAATGGTCTAAAAAAGGTGAGAAAAAGAGAATGTAGTGTTCTAAGTTATAAGCAGTAGACTGAGACTTTTGTGTATTAAGATTTTCTTTTTCCTCGCCCCGGGAAAACAGTAGAAGAAGACTTGTGTTGCTGATGATCAAGTAAGGGGATGTCGTTGTCACTGTAATAGAAACATTTGCTCTCAAAAAGAACACCTCAATGACCATCATATGTCCATTTGGTAGTAGCCTTGGGAAAGCTACTGAAATGGGAAGGGGTCTAGAAAAGCAAATGCCTCTCTTCAATGAGAAAATTGCTTACTAGAAAGCTAATAACTATGGAAACTGTGTTTCCTACGGGAGTCAACATAATAAAACAAAAGAAAGCTTCTCTCTCTACATAAATTAAGAAAACTGTTTTGTTCCAGAGGTGGTGGATTAACTATAAATTGAAGTGATGCCTTTTATATGGCCAGCAGGAAAAAAAAAAATAGAAAATGTGGGGAAGGGAAAAGAGTGTTCTAAAGGGTTTAGTGTTGATGCCTGATTATTATTCCTATTTTAAATCTGTTAATAAAATTCTTTTTTTTGTATTCCTTAAAGTATAAGCCTGCTTTTGCCTACTATTAATCCTTATCTCACAACAAAATCAAATAATCTTAACTAGAAAATTAATCGTCATACCTAATTTTGATCCCCAAACCTCAAAACCTCAACAATAAGTATATGAGACAAGGAAAGATGGAATGATATCCAAAGAGGGGTACAAAAATATGACCTTAACATACAGAGATGCAGATGGGAAACCAAAAGCTCAGTTGGAGTTCAGACTCAAACAAGAGATACTTCTGTCCTTATGTTAGTAGCAGGTAGAAGCACAAGGGAGACATAAGACTACTGCTGAATGGGGCTGACAAGTTACTTACAAGCAACGCTGGGAAGGCTGGGATACTCTGAGTTTTTATACCAAGAAAAATGACAGATCCGTAGAGGGGAGCATCAACAATAGAGGAGCCTTGAGCTCAGGACCATCTGTACACATTGGGCATACACACGTCAGGGCTTTCTCATTGGAAATTCTTCTTCTGGGGTAACCTGCACCACTGCCACACTGTAATTCAACATTGTAAAGTTGTTCTCTTTTATTTTTAAAAGATCATAGAGATTAGGGAATGTCCCAGGTGACTGAAGCAGCAAAAACACTGCATACAGGAAGAAGAAAAACTCAGAAAACTAGAGATCAAATAGCCTCATGTCAGTACCTGGGATAATTGTAGAACTAGTCTAGATGGAAGATATTTCCACATACATGAAAAACAGGAAGGAGATTTTGAAATGTCTAGAGTTAGCAAGTTAAGTTATACTTAACCAACCTGTTGTTTTCTCTTGTATAATAGTTTTCTCAATGAAGGGAGGAGAGAGGTGGGCATCCATCTGCCTCAAATTTTACAGGGTGATTGCCATAATCTCTCTTAACATTCTGGTTTAAGCTGGTAAAATATGGACTGGAAAAATGGAGTACCTGAAGAATGAAAACTGAGTAAACTCCCCTGGCAGTCATAATAACTCAGATTCTTACTGTCAGATAATTCAGATAGAGGTACCTCAAGGTTTGTATTTTGTCCAAAGCTATTCATTCTCTTTTAAAACTATCTGAATGGTGAGATCAAATGTATCTCACTACAGATAATTCCAATCTGTAAGGAGCAGATACCATGAAAAGAAGGAATGTAGGAATGTAGACATACCTCAACAGGCTGCAAAATTTACCAAGAAGGCTTGGATTAAACTTCAGAAAGATAAATGTGAAATTCTGAGTCGGACAAATTCCAATCAGCAGTACAGATTGGGGTGTGATTAGATAGGAGTGCAGGTGAACAGTGATCTGAGCATGACCTCTTTCAGTAATGAAGGCAAACCATGTCCTGGAATGCATGAGCAACCATGTGGTCCACAGAACAAGGGATGTGATTATTCCATTCCACTGAACACATGCTATGCTGTGTTATGGTTTAACACCAGGCAGCAATTAAGCACAACACAGCCACTCGCTTCTCCCTCCAGTGGAACTGGGGAGAGTTGAAATGGTAAAAGTAAGAAAACTCATGGGTTGAGATAAAGGCAGTTAGTTAAGGGTAAAGCAAAAGCCATGAATGCAAGCAAAGCAAAACAAAGAATGCATTCACCACTGCCCATGGGCAGGAAGGTGTTCAATGATATCCAGGAAAGCAGGGCTTCATCATGGGTAATGGTAATTTGGGAAGATAAAATGCCTTAACTTCAAATGTCCCCCTTCATCCTTTGTATTCCCCCAGATTTATATGCTAAATATGATGTCATATGGTGTGAAATACCCCTTGAGTCAGTTGGACTAACTGTCCTGGCTGTGTCCCCTCCCAACTTCCAGTGCACCCTCACCTACTCTCAGGTGGAGTGGTGTGAGAAGCAGAAAAGGCCTTGAGTCTGCGTAAGCACTGCTCAGCAATAACCAAACTATCCCTATATCATGAACACTGTTTCCAGCACAAATCCCAAACATAACCCCATACCAGCTACTATGAAGAAAATTAACTTTATCTCTGTCAAAACCCAGCTCAATACTACACCAAGAGAGTCAGATCTTGTGTCATACCCAAGAACGTTGCAAAAATTAGCAGTTGCTTCTGTGTGACAACACAATCAAGCTTTCAACATTCTCCATAGTCTCCATAAATAAAAAGAAGAGCATACTCCCAGTAATTGGTTCATGAGATCTTCAGATTGAATAGACAGTTACTTCTTTCCTCCCTCTATGCTCAGTCCAGCTCTCCTCCATACTAGATAACACACATTTATATGGATACAGTATAAAGCCCATATTTGAAAACCGTTAATTTTAATATTTATTGGAGTGAATAGATTGGAATTGCAGATTAGTTACAGGAATTAGATGGAATAACACTATGCAAAAGTTGAGGGAGCCTGGTTCTGTTTGCTCTAGAGTATTTTAGAAATTAACTGAAGCAGTCCCTGAATCTTTAGTGCTTTTGAAGGACAAAGGAAGAACAAAAGAGAGAATAACAATAGGCTTTGAGTCTTTTTTGAGAAACATTAGGGGTTAGAAATGACCTACGCAGTCAGGTCATTTCTAAAAGCTCTGTTAAGTAAATGTAATTTATTTCTGTGATAGGTTACCTACTAGATAAAGAGAAAATTGCAAATTACATACCTGAAAGCTTTTGTTGTTGACATGAAGATTTCTGTATCATATTTGGATTGCTACCTTTGCGTTAAATGAATAACACCTATTCAGTTAGTATATGAAGAGCTATATTTCAGCTATCATTCCTAAATCATCTTGACGTATTCTTCCCTTACTGTCAGTTTAGTAGAATTAGTTCACAGCATCAGTCTTTTGGTCTTGCACAACTGTAATGTGTTGTAAGCAAAATCATCAGTCAAAAGATGTCCCATTGAATGAAACATGGCATCCATTCCACATGCTTGGAAGACTCTACTAGCCTAATTGTTTGGTAGTTTTTGTATGTGAGGTATGTGTTTATTCCATTATTAAAAGGTTAAAGACTTCTTCCCCCTAAAAAAACCAAAACAAAGCACAACAAAGCAAAAGAAACTCACAAAAAACAAAGAAACCCCCTCCTAAGAACCAGTAATAGTATATTAAAACAAAAGAACATGATGTATTTCAAGTATAACTAGCCAAAACTATATGGTTTGAAAGTCAGTTTGATTTATTGAAAATTATTTGGAACAAAAAAATGCAAAATTAGGAAGGGGTATACAAGCTTTAAAGAAGGACAAGTTCTGTGCCAACTGCTGGGTGGAGAGAGCCTTACCAAATCTCTCTCTTCAGAAATGCTTGACAGCTAACAATACTACAAATAACTCTGAAATCCTCAAGAACACTCACCAAAGTCCACAGTTGCTACCAAACATGAGATTACTCAAGTCACACATTTATCACTTCTTCAAGAAGCCCCTTTTCCTACTACTTTTACAAAGCAAAGCTGTTTGCAAACTGCTCTATTTTGTGTCCCCTATCACTACTAGGACATTAAAAAATTAAAAATGAAAAGGAATTTACATAGTCTATTTTTTATCCTACTATTTGTTTTACATTGATTAGTATTACAGCTCATCATTCTTTTGGCATTCTCTATATTTCTAGATAAGAAATAGATAGGAAATTACATAGATGAAAAATTACAAGATAAAAATCTTACTCATGACTTCTTCATAGTTGACAGAAACTGGCTTATTCAAACAGTTTGCTCTGGGGGTGTCCCTAGACAAGTATGGGGTTCTTTCAGATGCTCTATGTCATCTTAGTGAGCACTAGAAGTATACATAAACGCTACTGAAGTGAGTCCTTAATTGTCACATCTTAAAGTAGACACTACATCTGGTCAGCTGAAGAGATCTCTAGACTCTATTGATTGCCCTGTAGATATATTTGCAATAATCCTCTGACCTTCCTTTGTGATGAGATATTGGTGTTTTAAAGCTATTTAATTGAATCTGAAGGCACATATCTTAATTGAGTCAAGTGACTTTTACTCCAGAAATTACTGTTTTGAGCATTTAGGACAGGCTACGGTTGCTTAAACATGGGCATCTATTCTCATTTCATGTGCTCTAAGGCACTTTATTGTTACAATACTGGACCAAGGGGACACTCACATGCTTCTTGAGCAGCAGTTGGAGATCATGCAGAACCAGAGAGATTATGCTCAAATTGCACAACTTGGCTTGTTTTTGGCAACTGGAATCTATTAATAAAGATAAATTAATTTCAGCCAAACTGCTTTTATATAAAAGCTCAAAATTAATGAATCCATACTTAATGTTCCCCAATGTTGCATTCTATGTAATAAGCCAATTTTTGTTAATATTTGGTATGTTTGAAGACTGAACGAGACTTTGATACTCATGAATTTGAAAAGTGGCAGTTTTCTGAACCACTGAGTGCTACATGTGATGTATGTTCTTCAGTACCTTTATGAAGGTGGCTATGAAGGTGATGATTTAAGCTCACTCCCTTGACTTTAACCTGAAAGAGAGGGTATGCAATCCCTTTCTTGCCATCTAGCCTTTGCTACAAAGGCCCAGCATTAGAGATGACATCTTTTCAAACCACCTTTCAGCTGTAACAGGCTGTTTAAATTGCTGCTGTAAGTAGGGGATCAGGAAAATGACCTTAATTTCTGAGGCAACAAGGAGAGACACCATAACATCCTCTGATACAGAAAAGAAAGTTGTCTCAGGGATGTAGCCAGTTGTGAATATCAAATTAACTTATTTTTAAATAAAGTATGATTTACAGTGACATGGAGACAGTAGGGTGAATGGAAAAATATTTCAGAGGTGTATGAATCCTCTGTGCTTGAACAAGAGAAGGCAAATTAAATCATAACTCAGTAATGCAGAAAGTACACTCTTCGCTTTCCCAGTAAATATGTCTCCTTTCATTCCAAGTTTAGTACACAACCTGGAGGAACTTGTGTTGTTGAAAGGAGGCCCTGGACTTCATGGCTGTTTTTCCTTTAAAAATATGCTACTCAATATCTGTGATCAGTTTTGATACACCAAAATGAAAGCACAATAAATTCTACATTTATTTCTTACTAAGACAGCAAGAGTTCTGAGACATTGCTGTTGAACTTTATTAAAGAAAACTTCCTAAAATTATCCCCAGCTTTTTATTTAGTGTTATTTTTTAGAGTTCTTATGTTAAAAAAAAATAAAACACATTGACAGGTTAATAATATCTTTATAGTGTTGTTTTTGTAAAGTATTTCTTGAGCTATGTTTTCCCCAATGTGATCAGGAATTTTCATTATTAATTATGTCTAGTAAACCTGAAATAGTATTACACATATGTATATTGATGTAGCTTTCTTAATACATACATTTTGTTTAAGAATGCTTACATTTTATAGTGCAAATATGATTGTATTCTCTTTACTCCAAAATGTTCAGAAGTAAAAAATGCTGATATTTGTTATATTTTATATTCCTTCTATTACAGCTATTATTTTGTAATAGTATTCTAATCATAAATAATTTTTAAAAATATCTGTTTAGATTTTGAAAGAAATTTCATAGCATTGTTTGATTTTTTTTTTCTTAGCTTTCTTAATACATACAGAAAAATATTGGTCTTTCTGTTGCCATTAGGAATTTATATTGTGATTGTTAGCTGTTATGATGTCTGCTTAGAAGGGGAAGTTATATAAGCCCTTTTTTAGTAAAGAAAACCAACAAGATTGTATTTTTTTCTTTTTTTCTATTTTTTTAAATCAAATAAGCAAATTCCAGTAAAATAAACCAAATTACAAACTTAGTATCTGTTCAGTTTTACAGATAGGGTCAGTTTAGTATGTAAGACAGAGGGTGTACTGCAATCTTGAGCTATGTACATGACAAAAAATCTCTGGTGGCTTGTTTATTCTTTTTAAACAAACACATTTATTACATGCAGATGTGCCATGTATCACAAAATAACTTTTTCCGGCCTTCTAGGCACCATACCTTTTTCCTCCTTAGTCTTGTGAAATGCAACAGTCAGTGGAAATTAACAATAACAAAAAATTCTCAATAGAACCTATCATAGCAAGAAACAACAAGGCCAATGCTCTTGGAGCTCATCTGTCAAGCTTTGTTCCCTGTGTGGATTTGACCAGGCTCGAATTTTAAACCTCTTTTAGCTTGAGGTAACTGATAGCTAATTGGATAAAGTTAAAAGATAAAGTTCTAAATGACAGTCTAAACAATATGTATGTTTGTTCTAGTAATATTTTCTGAATTTTTTTCCTAAGGTTGAAAAAAATACCCACTTTAGCAATAAATAAAGTTTTAAAAGTGGGACTGAAGCTACTGCTTCAGCTATTAAATGTTTTGCATCTGTGAGCTTCCTGCTAATAAAACATTGCAACTGTTGTGGCAGAAAGTTGTTTTGCTGATTTTGGATCTTAGTGTATTTTTTAAAGATTATTTTAACAATAAAAAAACATAGTTTTGCATATTCTGCAAGTTGGGTAAACTCAATTTCTGTTCCAAGTACATTGTCACACCAGTGGTTATTACAACACTGCTGTCATGGGTTGATCTCAGTGGGATTCCACTTAGTATGTCTTTCAAAACTGCATTCTTTTATTCAAGAGGAATGTTCTTGGGACCAAAATACATGCATAATTGTATGTAGTGTTTGGAGCTATGCTTCCATATCGCTATTTAGGCTAAGAAATTTTGCATCAGAGTAAATATGAATGAGTCAGCATTTCCTAGAATTACTGAATGACTTGGGGTGGAAGACAGCTTAAAAATCTTCCACTTCCAACCCCACTTCCATAGGCAAGGATGCCACCCACTAGATCAGGTTGCCCAGGGCCCCACCCATACTGACCCTGAATACTTCCAGAGAGGGGACATCCACAACCTCTCTGGGAAACCTGTTCCAGTGCCTCACTATCCTCTGAATAAGGAATTTCTTCCAAACACTTTATCTAAATCTCTCTTCTTTTAGTTTAAAACTAAGATTATGTAATTTTTTTTTATATACTCTGAAAGGTAAAATTCTCTGTAATTTTCTCAGCTTGGTAGCCATGCAAAAGCTTATGTCTAACAGAGTTTTGGTTTTAACTTTGTTCAAAAAGCAAAATGCAAATGAAAACTGCTTTTTTTTTTTTCTCTGTTGGACTTCATGAACAAAGTAGGAAAATGCAGATGTCATTACATATTCTAAATAGCTCTAGGCAGTCAAACCAAATTGTTACATCAGATAATCCACTTATCATGTGAAAACCAGAACAAAATGCAGCTTTTCCTTTCATATAAGTCTAAATAAGTACAAAGATGGTGACTAAATAGTAACATCTAAATTATTTTCTATTTTCTGAAAAATATGGCACAGCACTTCTTGGCTGTGCTATTTTCAAAATAGCATGTAGATAGGGAAGTTACCTTTTACAAAATCTTGTGCAATGAATTCTGAGTACTTTTAGCTGAAATTAAATTATGTCTCTATATGTTAATTACATTTTTGAAAAATTCTAACAAGACTTGATGCCTTTTTCTGGTCTTAGGAAATAAAGGCTCAGACACGGTTAGAGGGTTGGGGGTTGTTTACCTCGGTATTTTAATAGGATCCCATTCGATGGCTTCTGCCGTCCAGGTAGAACACGCCGCAAAAGCCCCGTCCCCTCAATTGAGTATACAATTAAAGACTCTATACATTTGCATACCTACCAGGAGGGCCCAATAAGGGGCCTGGGTGGGCTAACTTCTAGTTTACAAAATCTGTCCTACTAGGAGACCTTGAGGGCCTACGAAAACAGAGTGTTTGGTCTTCCAACTCTATGTAGTTTCAGGGGTGTTTAGTCTACCGGCCTACTAAACACCATGAAACCAGGCTAAACTATCACCTAAAGCATCACAAGTATGCATGCTAATACTTGTGAATGTAGGAAACAGTGTAAGAAGTATTCAGAAGAAAAGCAGAAAAATCCTTCAGGCATCAACTCAGTATTGTCAGTGCATGATGGATGAATAATTACAAATACCTTTGCTATATGATTTTTAAAATGTTACTTTGAGAAAAACCCTAAGATGTGACATTTGTTCTCCATGCAAGTGAGCTGGCATGAGTATGACGACCTTGAGAAGGTATTTGCTTTAAATAATTATTAAGCAATATTTGTGATACTGTTCATTAATTTTATGGCCTTCCCTTTAGATATCCAAGAAAGTTGAGAATAGAATAGAATGGAATAACTTCAGTTGGAAGCGATCTAAATTGGCCAATTCTCTGACCACAGCAGGGCTGAAGAAAAGTTAAAGCACATTTTTAAAGTCATCATCCAAATGCCTCTTAAACACTGGCAAGCCTGGAACATCAACCACCTCTCTAGGTAGCCTGTTCAGTCAACACTGAATCTCCCCTGGTGCATCGGTGAACCACGCCCATGTGCCTTTTCACTAGATACCAGGGAGAAGAGACCAGCAACTACCTTTCCACTCCCCCTCCTCTGGAAGCTGTAGAGAGCAATGGGGTCCTTCAGCCTGGCTTTCTCCCAGCTAGGCAATCCCAGAGTCCCCAGATACTCCTCATGGAACATTACTTCTGGCCCTTTCACCAGCTTTGTTGCCCTCCTCTGGATTCATTCAAGGACCTCAACATCCTTCTTAAACCATGGGGCTGTACCAATGCTGGATACAGTAGTGTAATTGTTATAACAGAAATTTTTTGTGTCTTTCTAACTTTCAGACTTTTTTTCAAAAAAAACCTCTCTGGGGCTTACTACAATTATAGTTGATGGCTATTTAATCTTCCATACAAATTTCATCTATGTTCTCTGTTGCCTGCGGTTAAAATCCATTTTCCTTTATTTTCCCTATTCTTTTAATAACACGGGACAAACTGTGGTGAGTATTATAAATAAATATAGCCTGTAATGCCTCTGCTAGCCTCAAAAGCTCACAGAGGTTTCTTGTAATGTGAACATAACATGGAAAGAAAAACATGACATTTGGGAAATTGACAATTTTAGTAAAAATATTAAGATGGTTTCATTTGAAATGTTGTATTCTGTTGTTCTTGGTGCACATTTAAAGCAAGTTATGCAACACAGTGCATGTTTTTCTTGTTATATGGGCATCACCTTGAAATTTTTCACTTTTAGTAGATGACAGATTTCAACAGGAAACCTTTTCATTAAGAATACTTTAAAAAAGAAGAAAAGTGTGTCTGTAGAAAACTCAACTAAAAAAGACATTTAATGGGTAACACGGGGGTTTTCAACTGTAGCACAGTCTGTAATGCGAGGCATGTACACCACTCCCTGATGTTGAATCCAAATGACACCATGTCATGATATAACTCCAGCTGGCAAAAAAGCCTTGCCCTGCCCCTCACTCACTCCTTCCCAGTGGGATGGGGGAGAGAATCTGAAGGGTAAAAGTGAGAAAATTCATGAGTTGAGATAAAGACAGTTCAATAGGTACAGCAAAGCCATGCAAGCAAGCAAAACAAAACAAGGAATTCATTTACCTCTGGCAATCATCAGGCAGATGTTCAGCCCTCTCCAGCAGAGCCAGGTTCCTTCACATGTTAAGAGTGACTTGGGAAGACAAAACTCCTCAATTCTGAATGTCCTTTCTGAAGAGGTTATATATACAGTTATATGAAGCACAGCTTCTTGGGACTCCAGAGGCAAGAAAACATACTTCCTCTGATTTTCACTAAGGAAACATGGGGGGCAGGGGGGGAGGATATGTAAATATTTAATATTGTACCTTTGCAGTATTGGGTGTATTAATCAGCAAGTTCTTTTCATACTGACATATATCTCTGTGAAAAACTTGGACCATTCTCATCCAGTCAAACTTTCTGTAGTTTTAAGTGCCTATGTAGAATAAAATGTGGGATAATTTTAGTCCCCAAATATCAAGTACATGAAATAGAGGCATTTTCAGACAGTAGTTTTCCTTCCTCATGTTCTCTTTTTGTGATTCATATGCCCTCTAATGTTTGAAGCACCACAATAAACAAATATTATGCAGTTGCTCTTTTTTTATCAAAGCCACAGTTAGTGTAGTTCTCATTCCTCTAAGAACACACAAAAATTCATTCCCAGCATTTCCTGCAGAGGCTGTTAGTAACTGCACACACAAGAATACACTTATTTTTTCTCTCTCTCTCTGAGGGTGGTCAAACACTAAAACAGATTTCCTATAAAGTCTGTGCAGTCTCCGTCTTTGGATATATTCAAAATTCATCTGGTTATGGCTCTATATAGTCCTGCTTAAGAAGGGATGGACTAGATGATAACTTCCAAACTCAGACACTGTCATTCTAGGGCTCTGTAAACATAGCCCTAGGAGATATCAGATATGTGTGTGTTTAATTGTCTCTTGTGCAGTGCTCTGCATGTGCATTGATTTATTTTTTATATTTTCACATCAAGATCAATCTAAAGTTTTCACGGATTTCTGTCTCTGGTTCTCTTACACAATGAAAGGTATCATCTCTGTATTCCTGTTGACTACTATGAAAATGTCAGATGCAACTTCACATATTTTCGTATTAAGACTTCCTAATTAAACTTTTTTATAATAGCCAGATGTGTCTTTTTTTAGGAATCACTGGTTGGTTTGTGTTTTTTCCCCCCTTTTTTTCAATTCATTCTCTAAAATAAAACCCAGAAGTGGTGACTTCGTGGTTTTTTACTTTAGAAAATCAAATTTAAAAAGATGGTTTATAGCATTGTTTGTACTTTATTTCCTTCATTGTCCCACAGATAAGGATTTGGGTTTATTTTAGACAGTGGATATAACCTTTTGTTATGCAAAGAATATTACATGACCTGCTATTTGAGGTCATTATCCTTCTTTGTTTCATGTGTTGTTAATCTGGGGAAGTTTGATATAGAAGCTTCTCATTCATACTGTTGAGTAACAGTAATATTTTGGAACCGGTATTTCCTTCAGTTGCAGGCTCATTAAAAAGTTAGGGTTTAGAGAGTTTTGATATTTTATAAATATTACTGCAGATGCCTGTGTTTACAGGCACACACACTCATCTCTGAAACCCATCAGCATTGTAACACAATATGTAATTTTGTGTGAAAATAGATTTGATAACAATCGACCTTGATGCATACACAAGTAAAAGAGTAGACAACATCAAGCCATAGTCTCACACATCAGTGTCTTATACTGTGTGCTATGTGGTAAGGCTCTCAAAAGATCTGTGACACGTAACCAGAGTACCAGCTACAGGTGAGACAGAGTCACAAATTATATTGGACACCTCTGTAGGGAAAACTGATTTCAGTCCACATTTTATGAATGAAAAACATTCAATTAAAATGTTGGTTCACTTTTTCCTTGTTATTTAATTAAAAATATGTCATGTTCAGTAAGCTGTTAACATCTCTAGGCAAGATTCCAAAGAAGTGTTTGGAACCACAGATGAACTTCCTTACTGGAGAAACTGTTCAGATAGCCTTCAGACATCTAATAAAATTCAGTTGCTTAGACAGAGTTTTCTTCTGTCATTTGAAAGATCCTATGGTATCCAGCATGGGGCTGGCTCATAATAAAATAGTTCTAAATTGTCCCAGACCTGTCTGGAATAGCATGTGGACACCAAGTGAAATACTCGTGGGAGTTTTTGATGACGCTGCAAACCTATGTTTAAGGATGCTCAGTTTTGTCCTTTGTCCTTGGGAGGCAACTATAACAGGTAGAGAACCTGCAGAGAATGATTCAGTTCACCCAAAGAAGTTTAAGTGTTTGGAACAAATAAGGTTAATGCCATCATGAATACATTTCCCATGGAAATGTATATGCTCCCAGGAAGAGTACGCTATCATTTCCTACAGTATTGTTTGCTTAAAAATAAAAGGTATATAAAGAATTGAAGGTATGTATCACGGAAAAATTCATAAAAATATATATGTGCAACATACATATAATCTGTCAAGTATGATGATATACTAACTTTAATTTTCCCTTCTTTTACAAGAGAAAACATTTCATCTCCAGTTTTGGCCTTCATTTAATGGAAGTCATCACAGTTATGAAGTGCTTAGTTCAGTTAACGTAATACCTGTGAGAGTTCCTGGGGTATCTAAGGCATCCATAAAAGACTCATCTATATACAGAAGATCTGAAGGAAACCCATGCTCTTCTGAACCAAGAAGTCCAAAATGCAGTAGATGCCTATGTGCTGAGAACTGAAACAGTATTAAGGTTCTCATATTTATATTTTTTCATTAAAAAAATGCTTGGGGTTTTTCACTATTTAAGAAAAAGGATCAAGATTGTAGTAATGTACTTCTGATATTTTTAATTGACTTCATACAACAGTCCCAAGGTAAAAGAGAACTTCTGAAAAATTCAATGTTGTTTGTTGTTCCAAGCAGAATTCCATTGTAGTCACAATTTTTACAAACTAATTTGTTCTAATATCTATAGGGGGAAACAGCATAATGGTGAAGAATGACTGTTCTCACCTAAACAGTTGAAAGTTTCATAGCTTTCAGTAGTTTAAAATGAGCATAATCCTTCCAGAGAAGAAGTACACTTTATTGGAAACAATGAGTATGACTATATGCCCTAAAAATAGGGAATATTGGAATAGATGGATTTATTTAAGGCCTATTTATATATTTAGGAAAATAACTTGTGTGGCTGCTTGCAAAACATTGCAAAGATATTCTATCAATTTAAGAAGTAATTTCATCATTTAATTCTAGTGGTAGAATTTCCAAAAGTAGTCAAGGAAATGGAGAATATTCCACATATGTATCTAATATAGCTTGATAAAACTAGCCAACACAGTCAAATCCACCAAATTTTGACATGGACATTAGTCAAGGTCATTTCTTAACACTAAATTCCAGGCTTTATTTCTGATTAATTTTCAGTGACTTAGAGTTTAAACAAATATGTCTCCAGAGATATACATGGCAATCAAGCTACCTAAATCCCCCAAAAATCTATCAGCTATTAGCTTCCTCTGGTGATCTACTATTAATGCGGAATGAAGACTGATAGCTTGCAGATAAATTTTTATATGACTTACTCAATTAGAATTTTGGACACAGACATAGAGCCACAAATAAAATTTAAAGCTAAAGCTAAAATGAGTCAAGGCATTGTGGTGCTTAGTCCATTGACTAGAAGTTAGAAAATTCATTATAAGACTTGAAATCAAGTTGCTGACTTAAGTTTTTAAAAATTTTGCATAGATTACATGTGAGAATTAAATGACACAGAAAAAAAATAAGTTTTGTAAGCCAATGGGAAATGTTGGTAAGAAATACGTCTGAAAGTGTGTCACTTTTGGTTTTAGGCACCTCACTTATGGTTGCAGTTAGCGGCCTGTGCAAATCATGTATTTTCTGTAGGAAACAAATGCCAAACACAGCGCCAATCATAGTCTGGGAGGCTGTAAAAATCCTTTCTTAATGGACTGTTCCAGCTTGGGTCCCCCATGGGTCACAGGTCCTGCCAGAAAGTCCTCCATGTGCTGCAGGCCGATATTTGCTCCACTGTGTTCCTCCATGAAGTAAAGAGAGACAACCTGCATCACCATGGTCTTCTTCATGGATTGGAAAGGAATCTGCTCCAGCATCTGGAGCACCTTCTCTCCCTTCTTCTTCACTGATTCTGGTGTCCTCAGGATTGTGTCTCACATTTTCTTTCTCCTGTTTCTACACAGTCTTTTTTTGCCTTTTCTTAAATGTATATTTTAAGTAGTGTCACCAACATCACTGATGGGTACAGCTTTGGTCAGACCCAAGTTCAACTTGGAGATATTTGAAACTGGCTCTGTCCTGCATGAGAACAGCTTCTGGTGTCTTCTCACAGAAGCTATTCCTGCAGGAAAAATGTCAAATGTGAGAAAATCTATCTTTGTGGCCTGACAGTTAACATGGCTACCTGAAATGCAAACAAATTCCTTCGTTCCATTTCTAGACACATTTGAAGGTGAAGGGGTACTGTTCTTTGGTTTGGTATTCTTTGTTTATCCTACAGTATCTCTAATGTAAAGCAAAGATAAGAGAATTCAGGTTTCCATCAGATTAGATTCCTTCAGATTTGGGATCCAAATTATATACATGTATATAATCTATATTAGAATTGATATTTATTTCTAAAGGCATTTTAGACCTGTTTCAATCATTTTTACTATTTTCATTAGAGGTATTTATTAATATAATTAAGAAAAATCAATAAAATAATAGCATGTCTAATGTAAAGCAGGAAAACAATGTAATCATATAAAACAGCATCTCATGGCTTATCAGGAACATCAAATTTAGTGAGATGAATAATTCAGTATTAAATTTACATATAAATTACACTTGTAAACAACCATAATAGCAATAACTATAATTAATTGCATCAATCATAAAAGATGTGATTATATGTTTAAATAAAATAAAGACTACACCTCTAAAACACACCTGGATAATTTTACGTGAAAGAACAAACAAGACAAATTACTTTCAAAAATCCAGCAATGAAAAGACTATCTATCTCACATACAACTAAATATTCCTCCTAGTGTCAAAAAACCTATTTGTAAAATATCAACAAAATAGATTGACTGTTCAAGTTTTGATCTACTATTTGCATATATATTGCTATACTGTAACATCTAAGAATTTAACCATTTGTTTATGCACACTTTATCTGGAAATTAATTTTCTTAGCAGAGTGATTTTTGATGTTTCTAAAAAAAATTCAGGATGTCATAAATGTCTTTTTTCCATTAAAAAAGTGCAACAAAGATGTTAGATCATTTAGCATGTATCTGGTCAGCGTCAAATTTCCGTAGTGCCTCAAAGCTGCATCCTGCCTGCCTATCGGCATAAAATCTCAGAGATTGAAATATCCATTCCATTTTCCTTCTGTAGGGACAGGTCAGTGTATGGCCAATGAGGGAATTGTGATGTATTGGAAGAAATCTCAGCAAATAATAGAAGAACTGGACTGACAGGGCATAATGGCTGTACCTGCCTTGGGTTAAGATGCAACTTGCAATTCTAATCAGGCTTTCTGTAGTCAGTCACACTGCATGCTGTACAGGCAGCACTGCAGAAACAAAACACGGACTATACAAAGGCACTGACAGACTTAGATAAAACTTCCATCTTGATATCAAATCTTGAATATATGAGCAAAACATATAATCAGACAAGAATTTCATTTCACTTAAGCTTACAACTTCTGAAGAGACTCAAGTATTAGAATTTGTATACAAAAAGAATAACATAAGCTTCCCCTTTACTGTTTGAAAAGCATCTGAATGATGTACTTAGTCCTATGCTTTAGTTTCAGGTAGCCCTGTGAGGAGCAGAGAGCTGGCCTCAGTGATCCTTATAGGTCCTTTCCAAGCTAAGATATTCCATAAATTTATGATTCTATTCCTTGACATTATTTAATGTACTCAGAGCTCTTAGGACTCTGAGTGTTCTGAGGCTCCGGTCTTAAGTGATAAGATAATGCTCCCTGACAGAACAAACACTTGAACCATAATAGAGCATAACAAGAGAAGTAACACTCCCTACAAACCAGATTAAAAAAATTACCTTACTGGTAATTTTTTGGTTTTTTTATGTTTGGGATTTTATTTTAATATTTGAATGGCAGTGATATCAAATACTTTTGCTGCATAGGAATAGTTGTTTTACTTTCAGGTAGGTCCTGATTCAGGTTCACAGACAGCTACATTTAATGCTCTTGGTATAGCTGTTGAAGTTCCAGTTATTTTCAGTGGAGTTGGTGGATTTTACTGTTGATGTGAACAGCCATGAAGATGGCCTGGTTAGAAGAGTAAATTTACTGAACAGAATAAAATGTCTGCTGAACAGTACTGATAAGAATTGTCTGCCAACCTGGGAGCTTTAGGCCTGGGAACTGGGGTTGGGAACCAGACACATCTTTGAAAATCTTAGCCAGCATCTTTAAAGTACAGCTGGCTACCTAGAAATCTTGCGGCATCCTTGGTTTGTACAGAAGCAAAGAAACTGCAATGGAAATTTATGATCTGAAAAAAGTCAAGACAGCATGGTAAAATAAAATCAGTGGAATTCTGTAAAATAGGTCATGCAAGGGTGCAGATGCTTGGGAGAATATAGGAGAAAAAATTAGAAGGTGCAAAAATCCCCGCAAGCAGAATTTCAAGAGTAGCAGAAAAGTACTGGGCTTCTCACAGAGACATATGCAACTGCAAGCACTTTGCTGAGAGCTGTTAAGCAGGAAGCTCAGGATGTTTTACAGTGGCTTGGAGCAGTTAGAGCAACAGTCCCTTGAAACTCATAGTCCTGATAAAAGTAACATGTTTCAGGGTTTAGAAATTAGTCTCAGATCCCTGGCTTTAACACAGCCAGAGCAAGAACATACACACTCGGTCTCAGAGAGTGAGACCCTTGAGAAGACACATATAATGAAAGGAGGATGATTCCAGACCTTCTGTCCCTGCCTCATGGATCTGATTCTGGCTACAGGTTTCCTACTCCTGCTTGGTTATGTGAATATAATGCAGATAGAAAAATGTCTTTGAACACTTTGTGTTATTCTACTTCTTTCTATTGTTCAAACTCCCACAACACAGTTCCTGGCTCCTGCCAGAAACAAAGGCCCTTCCCTGCTACCCCAGGTCACAATGACCACTACAATCTGCATTGCACAACAGCTAGTGGAGAAATAAAATATGGCAAAAAGACCAGTGGTAAGGTGTTACTATGCAGGAGCTGGAACCATTTTTCTTGATCAGAATGAGGCCAAACAAATATTTCTGGCTGTGTGCCCTGTGATACTGGGGCCCCCTTTGGGACTCACAGAAAAAGGGCACTGTTGGGGATTGTGTCAACAAGTTTCCAGTGAAGCACGATTAAAACATATTTGCTTTGAATTAAAGGGGTGGCAATGTTTCCAAGCATGATTTTCACCTTGGAAAAATCATTACTGGCTTTTTATATGGTCCTATTAGATACAGTAACCATCACATTAGAAGTATTCCTTGTTTTTGTAGGAACTAGGGAACATACTCCTTTCCCACAGGGAATTGTACTCCCCAGATATCCACATAGGTCTGCCTGGCATACACAGATGGGAAGACCTAAAAGAAATTGATACATTTCTGGAGCAAGAGCTAGGAACTACAAGAGATATCCTGAAATGTCAAGGAAAGCAACACTAAATTTAGGCAACTCAGTTCTACCCTGTACTTTTAAAGTACTCAGATATTAAAAGGGAATGCAGGCTTTACTAAATGATAAGTAGTTTTTAACATCTGTGAAAATGCTTGGAGGCATGGAGCTCACCTTGAACACTCTCTTAAAATTTAAAGTTCTTTGAGGGTTTGGGGGCTTTGGCTCAGACCGACTGAAAAATATTTAGAGCATAAGTAATAATTTAAAAACTGAATAACAAGTGTTTCCATCTATGCTATCAAATCCTAAAAATTAATTTCACTTGAAGTGATATATTGAATATTTTAGTGTACAGTTGGTTTCAAAACATACTAGTTAGTTTTTAAAATTTTGTTCCTCTGAAACTATTTTTATTAAAAATAATCATAACTAAATTAATTTTTTTAATAAATGTAATTATGTTTATTTTCTGCCCAAAAGAGAAGGTAATTATAGAAAAAAAAGTATTTTTCTTCATCAAGATGTTGATTGGAAGAGACTTCTTAGTATCCTAATATGAATACACTTTGTTTATTGCTGAAACATATAACTTCAGTTGATAGCTTTCTTTGGTTTCCTACTGGCCCTTATTCATTATTTGTGCAAAGATATATATGGCATGTGTACTATAAAACCTGGTGACTTGCTTATGGAAACATAGCTTGAGGGAGGAAAAAAAAAAAAAGTAGTTGATAATTTTGCAAGTATTTGAGGTCTTAGCCTGAATTGGCCAAAAGATATTGTTTGAAAAAATGACATGTGACTATTAAGATCACAGATTTAATGAAGAGTCTAATGTTTAGAGCATTCTTATGTAATTTAAGAAAACCTGATTCAATTTATTTGCCAGAGGATTTTCTTAAATACCAAGCTGTGAAGTGTCTGAGAAAGATAAAACAATTTTATGAGCTTTTTCATTGCCTGTTTTAAGACACCCTTTGATATATGGAAGAATGGATTTGAAGCTTAACCCTCTGTTTTCAGGTGAACTTTCAGTCTAAATAACAGGCTTTTGCTGCCACCTTTATTATTTCACCAACCTTCAACATTTTATTGTTCAGAAATTGTATGCAAAGCTCAGGAACCAAAAAAGTAGACAGTGAAACTTTCTAAATCTCCACCTGATCTAGGAATTTTCAGACAGTTTGATCAAATTGTTCAGAAAAAGGGTTCATTCAGTGTCAGAGGGTATAATTGATATTGATTCCCAGAAAAAACAGTCCTCATTTTGAGAGGGAATGCCGTCTCAGTCCCTCATCTTCCTCAACATTGTTAATAATGCTCAACAGAAACTATAACATTCTACTTGGTGTAAAACATTGTAACAGTTTTGGTTTTTTTTAGCAGGTAGGACAAGAAATACATACATATTGGAGTTAAATAAATTACTGGAGTTTAGTAGAAGTTTTATGTTATGCAAAAAAATAATTTACTCACCTAACCCTCATTTGTTCATATGATAACATTTATTCCTTTATTAATTTTCAATTTATTTTTCATAGAAATATTAAAGAGGACAGTAAAGCTGTTCAAGCCCCCACTAATCTCCCATCTGTTAGAACCCTGAAGGGAGAGGTAAATTGACTATTGGGGTATATGTGGCTCATGAGCCTGTAGAGAAATTAGCTGTGGGAAAAAGAACAACATTTTAATGAGATGAACAGCTTGAAAGTATGAATATTTTCTTTCTTCTGTTTTCAGAGCATTAGTCCTCACCATAATTTTGACAACAGTTGTACATTGTCCTGATTTGAGTATCCTTTATGCTCTAGATACAAATATAATAATGTGTTTAATTATTATTAGACATCCTTTTTATCTTGAGCACTGTGATACTTTGAATGTGTAAAAATCCTTCATACACACTAGGGTTAATTCATATTTAACAAGTGAAAAGACTGAGGAGAAGCTGATTTGGTCCCTAAAATTGTGGCAAATGCATGTTGAGAACTAAAATGCAGCAGATACATAGTCTGGTACTCTAATTGTTCAGATCCCAGATCTAAAGAAATGCATGGCAGCCTGCATGTAAGGGATAAATAAACTGCTTCCTGAGACCTTAGTGACAGCCTGTATCTATTGTGGGCATATGTATCAGTGAGACATGTTTAGTGAATAACAATTACTTATCAATAAGAACTTCAGTATTTAGTTAAAGTATCTGTAAAGCTTCCTTGAAAAATTTCTGACTCATCTGGACAGTGAAGGAAGTTATGCATGATAATTTTAAGCAGCTAAGCTTCTGCTGTTGTACTTCAGTAAGGGATTTGGCTTTTTTCCCTGTATCTTAGTCTTTAGAAGTATTTGATTTTAATTATCTTTTCTTTTTCAAAGAAATTGCTTCTCATATAATATTTGGAACTTACAACTGGTGAATATTAACCTCATCTACATGTTGCGTACTTTATGGGATGACATATCCATTTTAGCATGTGATCCATCCACACTACTGAGAACTATTTGAAAAAAATTGCATCAATTTTCAAGACAATTTATTCTGTATTTTTCAAGGTAAATTTCAAAATGGTTCATGTTTATGATCATTCTCATGTTACCTAAAATATGAAAAAAATTGTAAGGTAAGAAGGATTATGTAAAAATGAAATAGAGAAAGTTCTAACCAGATGATTTACGCATGATATATCTTTCATTTCATTCTTTTCTTGATAATAGGAGACTTGATTTAGTAGCTGTGACATTTTCATCATAAAACTGAAACTGAAACTTAATTTAAAGGAAGCATTTCTAATTTCAAATCTTTTTTATTCTGAAAATTTTATAGATTTGCACTTGTGTCATGCAGTGTTTCATAGGAATTTTTCACCCATGCATCAGAGGGCTTGCTGTGTCCATTAGAATGACACAGAAAAGGAGGAAAGGGAAACAGATGGAGGCCTAGAGAAATAAAGATGATGAAATGTTACGCTACTTCATCAGAAGAATGTACTGATGCTCTTTGGGGAATGATGTGTCAGAAAATGAGAAAGCAATAACAGAAGAACTAGTTTTGAAGAAGGACACTACAGTGCAGTCAAATAATTCCATTTGAAGGAGAGAGGAGATGAAACACACAGAGCTTGACAGTAGCAGCAGCAGCAGAAGACAAATAGATTAAAAGGATGTGCAGAATATTCAAGACAGAAAGAGAACTGTGATGAAAAATCAGATAGCAGGAAGGAATTAGGAATTACTCATTCCACTGAGAAAACTGAAGATGGAATTAAGAAAGAGAAATGACAGTGAAAAATACTCAGGGCAAGGATGTGGCAAGAAAGGGCCTTATCACAGATATTGGAAGAGTGCTGTGTCCATGGATATTGCTATCTTTCTGTGATTCTGTGATCTTTTATATGGAGGAAAACAAAAACTGTCTTATGGGGCTATAGGAGAGAGGCAGATTTTGAAAAGCAGTGTAAGAATATGAAATGGAGAGGAAAAGTTTGATGATCAATTATAAATAGAATATGAGGATTTTAAAATTGTGACAACATTCATTCTGTAGTTTTGATTTGGGGAAGTGAAGAAAAATGTGTTTAACATAAATGGACGAAAATTGAATGTGAAAACTTAGGGACATTTTATGGAAGTGTCCTATTATTTTCTTAACCTTGTGCTCCTGATGCCAGATTCCTCAGAAAATTAATTTGTGATTTTTTGTCCTTACTGATTCAGATAGTTTCAGTTAAGTATGCAAAAAAATTTTCCTTTTTATCTTTTCATATCAAGACCAAAGTCAGCTAAAGAAAAATTACAGAATCCCTCTTTTCTTTTTTTCTTCCACAGTTATCAATCAGTTTGGCATTCACATGTAGCAGCACTTGACAGTTCCCACCAGCCAGATACTGGTCCTGTCTGACTAGTGGACAGAAGTTCTGACACCTGGGGGAGGTGGTTCTGTCTGTAGCTGGTGGTACTGTCAGATGTAGGTTAAGCAGCATCTACCACCTCACATCTGCCTGTATCTTATTCAAGTAGTCAATCAAATTCAGTGTAAATAAGTGTGAAGTCCATCAGAAAAAATCGGTACTCTGCAGTTTAGGAAGATTAACCTCACCTGGATCCCAAAGTGCCTGTAAATACCTGCAAGAGAAATAAAAATCTTCACACATTTCTGAACATCAGGGAAGAAAGAAACCTGTTTGCCTTGATGGTTTGTGGGCTCTGTGCTGAGGCAATTAGAGCCTTCCAGAAGAAATGTATCTCCTCAGTGAGCACCAAGCAGAGGGCAGGTTAGGACAGGCAGGGAGACAGTGGAAAAGGAGAATGGCACAAGACAGAGAAAACATGAGCAAAGCTGAGAGGATGCTGAGAAAAGAAGGGGGCAAACAAAGGTAGGACTCAGAGATGGCAGGCTGTCTAGAATAACCTGTAGGCAACCACTCAAATAAGAGCACCTTTATCATATTACTTTTCTTAAAAAAGCCTGATGTCAGCCCTCTTAGGAAAAAAACTACATAAGTAAGAAACTTCATTTGTATGTCACTATAATAAGATTTTTCCACTTATTGTCTCTTTTTCCCTCTTTTTCCTTTTTTTCCTTTTTTTCTTTTTCTTTTCTTTTCTTTTTTTTTTTCTTTTTTCCCTGTCTTTTTCTCTAGGACATTAAGTCTGTAGTTTACAGACGCAAATATTTGAATTTTGGTGCTGTATTCAAACAGTCACTCTAATATGTGGGTGGTAAAGAGGTCCCAGAAAAAGACATGTATTAGCCATATATTGCTTGAAAGCTTCGTTGCAAGCCACTGCAACTGATATTTGGAAGGGAGGAAGGTAGTTTTTTTCATAAAGTACACTACAGGTCTCTGATAACACAGTTACCTGGATAGGTTTGACTCTGATTTGACTAATACATCTGTTCCTATGCTAAGGGACTCTTCATTCACTGCTGCCTCAGTAAAACTTATACTGTTTTAAAGAAAGTAGTTTTTCATTTTAATAGTGACTTCTACAACAATTCAGCTGACGTGCCTTTCCTATTGAGAGGCAGTTCAGCTGACCAATCCAGAGAAAGAGAATAATTTTAAGATACTAGTAATGAAGGCAGTAAAAAAAGAGAAGATTTTATTTTTAACAATACCATCTCGAACAGCCATCCATGCAAAAGCAGAGACAGTTGTTTAAATGATATCTTAACTTGCTTTCAAGTAGAAGGGGAAAAGAGTTCAAAATAAATGCCTTTCTCTTTTAACTCACTAACCATTTTCTTTACGCCAAGTCCATGTCTCAGCTTGCTACCTGTTGCAAAGTTAAATTGCATGCAATTTATTTGCATGCCCAATTAGATAAGCAATTGTCAGTGGCTGCCATGACAATCTCATCCTTTTGAAGAGGTAGTACTAAGAATCAATATAAGACAGAGATATAACAGAAAAAAAAGAAATGTGATTTAGCTATATATTTCTTTTATTTAGAAGTTCATTCCTAGTTTATGCCCTTACAAAGCAGAATTTTGAAATGGCATTAACAAGATAGTGTGAGAAGATATTTTTTAAAATGACTTAAAACTACATATAAGTTACAGCCCATTTTCCTTGAGAACTCTTGTGATAAATGTATTGCAACCAAGTGGAAAACATATTCCTTTTCCTGCTGTGATTGCACATTTGTACTCTTGAGTGCAGGCACATGTATTTGCAATTCCTTCCTGACAGCTTGATTAACCTTGAAAAGTTACAAAATAAAAAAAAAAGGAAAAGAACTTTCACAGTTAACTTTCCAAATATACTTCAGAAAAACTACAAACCTAATAGTTTATAAATAATGCTGGTAGTTTCACTGGGTTTCTGTATTCCTGTTACATAATGTATAACATTTCATTTCATAAAATTAATAATGTCGAAATAAGAGAGAGGTTCAGAGAAATACACAGAATTTGTATTTTGTTCCTTTTATTTGGTGTAGGTGTCAAGATGCTAATGGAAGGGGCTATGTGGGAGGTTTAGAGACTCCTGTAAGGAGACACCGGGACTTCTCAGTGCTGATCCCAGCTTGTTCCAGCCAAGTGGAATGGACCCACTGTAGGACATGGCTGAGCCCCTCACTCAAGATGGTGACACCTCAGAGAAAAGTGTATTTAATAAAGAGCAAAGTACTGCCTGAGAGAGAGAAGGAAGCAAAGAAAGTGTGGGAAACAACCTTCCAATCACTGAGGTGAGATAAAAAGGGGCAGGAGGAGGTACTCTAGGTAATGGAACAGAGAATTCTCTGCAGCCCACAGAGGAAACAGGTTGGAACATATAGATATTTCCTGAAGAATGGTGGACCCATTTAGAGGGAGCAAGTATTAGCATGAAGGAGTGTCAGAAATTAACTGTTATGGATTGACCACAGCCCCCACTTCCTCTGCCTTATGCCACTCAGCAGTGGGGAGCAGGCAGGAGTCAGGAATGACGAAGAAGAAGAGCTGGATCTAGGAAGAAAGGGTGATGTGGGGGAAGGTGTATTAATATGTTACTCAGTACCCAAATCTGCTTTAACTGGTTGAGGGGAAAAAAGTCCCGAGCTGAGTCTACTTTGTGATGATAATTGGCAAGTGATCTCACATAAGGTTTTTCATCTTATTTTCCTTATTTTTGGGGAGTAGAATGAGAGAGTGTAGAGGGCATCTGTGTTGATATCTGGCAGCTGGCCCACTTCAGCCTACCACTGTCATGAATCAAGGTATACTCTGTACTATTCATCTGGAGAAAAATAGGTTCAATACAAGTTGTATTTAATGCTAGTCTTAGCATTTATTCTTACCATGTTTAACTGAGGCACAGTAATAGAATGCATAGTCAGAACAATAAATTATGTCACTAAGCACTTAAACCAGTAATTGCAAAATTTAATATCTTAAATATCTATATCTCCAGGGATTTTTATTTTGATAATGCTTAAGTGGTATGTATTGTTGTGCCAGGATTAAAAAGAACTGTATCAAAGCATACCATAATCTAAATATAAAAGGAAGATGAAGGGGAAAGATTAAACAATATCATAAACCCAAGATATTGTAGTGAAGTGTTCAAATTAATGCAAATAATAATAATTATGCTCCTTCTGTGGTCAATTGGTTGGTTAGCTTAATTAAATTAATGTAGAAAAAATGACAAAGACAGGTAGATTCCTATTAAACTGGAGTATAAATATGTATTTAAATGTAGTCAAAATTATTTGGAAAAAGGGGAAAAATATTAATGTTCAGAGCAGAATATAAAGACTTAAGATATGAATTCTGATTTCCACTAGACAGAAAGCAAATGTTTTATTGAATAGCTACAAATAATATTTGAAAAAGAAATCCTTGGCTAGGTGTCAGTTCTAGAATTTTCAGCACATTTTACCAGCTGCAAAGAAGTTTAGTCCGTGACCAATTTAATTTCTCCTCTGTGAATTGTAATGTTGTCCATGACTACAATTTCATCTTTAAGATACTTATTAGAGGGTTTGATCTTTTTTTTTCTACACATGAACAGTTGAAAAGTGCTGATATTTTTTCTTACATTAAAAAATGTCACATGTAAAGTAGGATTTCATTATAACTGCCTGCATAGACCAAAGTAAACTAGGTCCTAAACAATGTTAGTATGCCCCTCATTTTCCTCTCCCACTCCAAATTACCATATGTGTATAAATTGATTTTCTGTTTATATAGAGATTAAACTGTATTATTGAATCATGCCTGTTCCGCTTTCTCTGTTGGAAAACAACGACACTGCACCTAAACAAAACTCATTCTAATGTGTCCTATCTAATCCAACTGCTTTTAAGAGGAAATATTCAGAAAAGTGTTATGTTACTGCTTTCAGGGTTGTGGAATTAGTTGTTAGAGAAACATCTACAGTTTTCATTGGCCTCAGCACAACAGACAGAATTACTTCAGCCCACCTCCCACTTCATAAGGCTATGGATGGTACATTGTTGTCTGCTGTTACTGATGGTGTGATCACCTAACAAGCCCATGTAACAGATGTTCCCTGTGTTTTTTGGCAATTAAATAGTAGTCCGGGTATTTATGGACTGAATTTATTTTGTGAACCATTAGCTCAATGTTACCCAAGGCACACTTGAGGGAAGTAATTGTGATGCACTGTAATTATATAAACAGAGATACTTGGAGGTATTTAAGCACTTTACTGCTATTTTCTTCTAATTTCAATAAAATCAGCAACAATAAAAGAATTTGGTGCCAAGTTTCTTTTGTAGTGCCATCTGATTGAAAAGAGAAAAAAAAAATGTAAAAAGTCAATCATGAAAGTGTTATAACAATTAAATATGTCCATTAAAAAAAAAAAAGAAAACTTAAATCCCAATATTTCACTACCTGCAAACTTTGTTCAGTTCACATTGAAATCTGTGACATGAGCTAAGAAAAGATTTATTCCAATCCAAACATTGAAACTAGTGAAAGATCAGGGCAGTATCTTTTAATATAGATTTGCCCTGCCTATAATTTTTGACACTTAGTTGAGACATCTAAAGGTGAAATCTTAGAACTGTAGAATGGTTTAAATTAGAAGGGATCTGAAAGATCATCTGCTTACAACATCCCTGTCATGGGCAGAGACATCTTCCAAGAGATCAGGTTGTTGAAACTCCATGCAACCTGGCCTTCAACACTTCTGAGAAAGCGGGCATTCACTGCTTCTCTGGGAAACCTGTTCCTGTTCCTCACCACTCTTTCTGTGAAAAAATTCTTCCTTATAGCTAATCTAAATGTCTCTTCTTTCAGTATTAAGCCATTACCTTTTGTTCTGTTACTACAGGCCCACGTAAAGGTCTCTCTATTGTAAGCCCCCTTTAAGAATTGAAAGACTTCACAAAGATCTCTCCAAAACTTTTTCTTCTCCAAGCTAAGCAATCCCAATTCTGTCAGCCTTTTTTCACAAGACAGGTCAGAGACTTCTGACCATTTCTGTGCCCTCCCGAAGATCTGCTCCAAGAGGCCCATGTCTTCCTTGCGCTGGAGATGTTAGATCTGGATATAGTGCTGCAGGTGGGGTCTCACCAGAGAGATGAAGATTCCAGGTTCTGTGTGGATATGGACACTTCTGCAAACCCAGTCCTCAATAGTATAGCTTCTTTAAGTGACAAAGAATGATTTAAAAGCTTTGTCTCTCTAAGTCTCTGATGATTATGCACAGATGTTGCAGTCCCTGAATTCAATGGCCAATTGCTCTTTTTTTATTTCCTAGGCAAAAGAAATTTTCTTGAAGACCAAGGAATGGTCATCTGTAGGTTATTCTGGCTGTTGGTGTCACACTATTAATGTGACAGCAACTGACTAAGGTTCCATTTTTCAAATTCTGTTGTGAGTCTGCTGCCTACATGAAGCCATTGCTATACAGAAAATTGACTTCAAACTTAATTTTCTTAGGTCATTTACATGCAAGACTGCATTACTGCCATGTCCTTTATCATTTTTTGAAAAGTAAGACTTTCAGGCATCTGAATTTCCAAGCTTTGACATCAGAATTTGGATGAAATATGCCTACCTTCACACTAAGAGTTTTCACAGAGCTTCAGTCTCCATAAGAAAATAATTTATGGTTTGTGTTAGTTGCATTGTGTCTCTTCTGCTGTTTTCTTAGTATGTTGGCTTTTCTGAGCTCTTTCTGAACACACTGTGCTTCCCAGCATGAAGCACAGATTCTACATATGTGATCTTGGAGTACGGATTCTCCTGCAGCCATTGGAGAGTGTGATGGATGGACACTGCAATATTCTTACTGCTACTTGTCACAGAGACTCTGATTTACCTGAGACTTTTATTTATCATTTGCTGTTTCTTTTTTAATTGAAATATGAAGAGTGTGCAGAAATTCTGAATGGATATATAATCAGAGAGAAGCAGTAAGGACGAATGGGGTATTCTGTTCATCTAATTAAACTTTCCATTCTTTTGCCTCTGAAATGTTCCCAGCAGCTTTCCTACTGACTCATTTGGAACAAATTATACCATTGATAAGTGAAGACTACTGATAGCATGGGACTGTGATATATGATAAACTAAGTAGAACCTTCCATGTATAGTTCAGAAGTACAAAACAATGAACCATTGCACTAAGCTTTTCATACATCTGCAAGTGAGTAATATTCCTTGTAGATAGATATGCCTGTGTTAAACTAATCATCCTTCATTATTTCATCCACAATAACAAATATCTACTGATTAGTAGAAAGATGGATTTGTGAATTTAATTGTCAAATCAAGTTCTATGAAAGAGGATAAAAGCTAAAAACCAACGTATTTCTTCAGCTGCCAGAAGTTGCTGTAAAAATAAAGAAGGTAAAAGACAGGGTGAGAAGTTAAAGAGACATCAAATACTAATCCTTAGCGTTTGCTTCTTCTGTATTTCTTCCAGTAATCTAAAAACCAGTTCAAGAAGCATTTGGACAATGCTCTCAGGCACATGATCTGAATCTTGGGAGGTCCTGTGCAGGGCCAGGATGTGGGCTTAATAAACCTGATGTGTCCTTTCCAACACAGCATATTCCATGAATCTATGATTCTATAAATCCCATAGCACTGAATAGAGTTTTATCCATGGTTTTAACCATGTTACATGACAAGACACAAACCATTTAGTAGTTCACTTTCTGGATACATAAAAATATCATACTTGAATTGATCTATTTTTTACATTACAGATGGCTACTAAGGAATAAAAAACTGTACTGTGGAAGAAAATAGTCCATTCACGAGGCATATTTCTGGATATTTCAGGTAAAGTCAGCTATTAGGCACCTATGTTGATCAACTAATTGCAGAAAGGCAATCTTTTATGCAAAAAATCCCAAGTTAAGTCCCAAAGTCCCAAAAAGTCACAAGTTAATGTGACTAAAAAGCCACATTTTACTCACGACTTCATGTCAAACTTCCTAAAAAATCATGTCAAACTTCCTAAAAAATTCCAGTATGCCAGATGTGCCAATTGTAACAATAGTCAGCTGATAATGGAAAGATGAAATATAGGTTTATCTTACATTTTTTCTGAACAAAACAGAAAGCACTAGCTTCATACTAAAATATAGTTCTTTCCATTACAAAAATGTTATCTATCTTCTATTAAATATGTATCCAGAAAACAATTTTATCCCTGATCATGCTGTTACTAGCTGTGGCATGAGTCTGAATACAAGGAACAGAATGATTTGCAGCTGCTAAAATGAATTTAAACCCTCTTTTCACTTTCTATTTCAGTCATGGTTTTGCTGCTGCCAGCACTTTCCCTGATGTGATGCTTAGCAGTGACAATACCAATTGGCACATACGCAGATATAAATGTGTGCTTGAGAGACAGGCAGGAATTGAATAGAGCAAGTAGTGGCATTTGGTAAAGCCAGGGTTATTGACTTCTGTTTGTGAGTGGAAAAGCTTAAGGACTAAAATCTTGTGAAAAATATCAGATAAAATTACTGGGTTTGTTAATTTCAGGTAGAAAACAAATTTTCCTCTATACTTGCCTTCGAATATGTTGAGCTTTCTTATTATTGTTTTATATTTATCAAATCCCCTGAGTAGGACTGAATTTTTTCTTTTCTTTTAAAAAGTGCCTATTCAAAAGGTCACAAATAAAACACCCACAACCATCATTCAATAGCTGATATTCACACATTTTTCTCAACACTTTCCATCATTTTTTAAGCAAGAGAGAAGGAGTAAGACTATCTTTCTTTTCTGAAGTCTGTGAATACCTGCTATCTTTCAAATGCAGTAAGTCTGACTACACCATATATCACCTAATGGTATCCAGATTTTACCATATCACTCGTTCTCGTGTAAGTTTTCACATTGCAGTAAAGCTGTGAGAAATCAAGAGAGTAAAGAAAGAAATAGCCTGGGTAGTCTAAGAGATATAGATAAAGGATATTCCTACTGAGGTGTTATGGGCCATGCGTAATAGGACACTGTCCTGGAACTTAGATGGATCTGGAAATTGCTAATTTAATCATCGTATTGATTTAAATTAATGTAGTAATTAAAATAGATTAAAAATAATATAAAAATCAGAGAAAGGAGAAAACAATTTAAAACAGGAAGAAGAATGAGAATGTGCAATAGTAGTATGAAAAATGAATCTATATTTAAGAAAACTTAAGGAAGAGATAAGAAAGTTTGAATTTGTTTTTTCTCATATAAGGATATATTTAAAAGAAAGTCATATAAATCTAAGAAAACTTCCTGTCACAAATGTTCTTATTTTTAATTAAATTAAATAACACTCAATTCATGTTGTATATTAATATTTATAATACCCGTGCTACAAAGTAATAGATAGTCCATAGGTTTTAAAACAGATCTCATAAACCTTCTAATTATTTTGTCTACTATTTCATTATTTGAAAACTAAACATATACTTCTGAAAGATAAATATCCTTCATATTTCCAAAGACATTCTAAGAAAATGCCGCCTAAGAAAAATATTTTCTTGAATTCTTAAAAAAAAATACTTTTGCACAAAATTTTAAGACAAGTATTAACTGGAGCAACACTGTTTTTCTGGTAATATGTAACAATCATGTTTAGTGAGGAGGAAATGGAAAGCAAAGGTGGATAAGTAAAAGGCTGGGTATTAGTTTTAGTTTGATTTTTTTTTCTTTATTTTCCTTTAGGGTTTTGGTGAAGGGAATTTAGTTGTGAGTTTTTTGCTGATTTTTTTTAAATTCAAACAAAAGCACAATAATATCTCATTTTCTGTTAATAAAATTCTGTAGTTTGTTTCATAGTTTACATTCAAACCATTCTTTTTTGTTTGTTTTGATAATTCTCTAAAGTGTAATTGCATTATGATTGGGTTCACATTTCAGTGTATATAAACAAATATGTACCTGCTTACATCTGTATTTTCAAATTTCAAATAAATAAAAACCTTTTTAAAAATATTAGGGTTTTTGAGATTTATTTTTTACATTAGTCATTACTCTCTCAATAATAATTCCCATGGAGCCTTTCTCTCAAAAACTTCAGTGGATATGTGCCTTTTTTCCCTGATTCTGAGCTATGAAGTCCTTTATTCACTGTATTTTTCCATTTTTGTTTCTTGCCTTTTATAAGAACATCACTTTAGGTAGTCAGACATTAAAATGGCTTTTTATTCCAACTAGAAGATTCACAACAGTTTAATACCTTTGACAAAGAAGGAACTTTACTCATTGTAGCTGCTGTGGATGTGTCCCTGGAGACCCCAGGGGGAGATGACTTAGAAAAGGAGAAAGATCACTGGTGGAGAAAGTCCAAAGGGGCTAGGAACCCCCTGGAGAGTGGAGTGACCATGGTTTAACCCAGGACAAACCAGAGTAGCCACTGCTGGTGTCCATCATCTCCTCCCTCCCCCCAAGAGCCTTTGTACTGTCCCATGTTATCTCCTGGGCCCCTTTCCTTTCCCATCCCATAGGACCAAGTAACTCTGGACCTTCCCTGTCCTCCCCAGATCCCCTGGTGATTGGTTGTATGAGATAACTCTGAAGGCTGTGTCTGAGGGCCCCTCACCCTCTTGGATTCCTGCCTCTCCTCTGTGTGAAGATCCTGCAATAAAGCCATTCAGAATTAAAGGCACTCCAAGAGCCCTCTCATTATTCATCTTCAGCTGATAGCTAAACTGAGCTCTGTCCCTGCACCACCAACGAAGGCCGCAGTTTCTCTGGCTAAGTGTCTACGGGACGCTGCCAGAGTGCCCTGGGGACAGGGGAACTCCTGGAAATATAGCCAGCTGGAATCTGTCGTACTTCTCCAGGCTGGACAGAGAAACCAGCGAGCTATAACTCATTATACATACATCTTGGGGAGAAGGTGGAAATGTAGTGTGAATGACCGTGCATAAAATTTAGATTCCAAAATTCTAAAGAGAAACAACAGAACTGCACTTAAAAGAAATGAAGAAAGGGAAACCATGACAAACTTGCCAATAAATTTTTTAAAATGTAAAGGAAGAAAGAGAGAGAGGGCAAGAGGAGTTTGTTATGCATTCTTTTTCTTACACAGGATGCATGTATGAGAGAAAACCATTTACAGGGCTTTACACTGCATTTTCTTTACTTCCAATCTTAGCCATACAGAAACTTGTCAAGCCAAGGAAGCAAAATAGATGTAGATATAATTTATGCTTCTTGTTAGAAGATAGATGTCTAATATTCTAATATTGAAATGAAGGAGAAAAATTCAGTAAAATGAGAAATCTGTTTAGCAATAATCTATGTTGCTGTATGTCTTCAAGTGGGCTAATGTATTTCTATGTTATTCTGCCCACATTTTCTTCTCATGTATGATAGAATTTTTAATGAAGAAGAACCTCTGAAGCATTGAAGTGAATCTTGTTTATTTATAAGAAGTTCAGGATTATGTACTTACCATTGCTTCTTAATCCTGTTTTTTCCACTCAGCATCTCTTCAATGGACATATAAATGTGTTTCATGTTTATTGCAGTCATTATGTCCCTAAATAATTCATGACTAAAAAAGAATGAAGAAGGTAGTCTCATAAATTCTGTTGTATTTAATTTTATGTATTTTTATTTATATGTTTTTACTCCATTATTGTAACCAATATATGTTCTGGTGTGTTTTGCTTGACTACTTCACAATAATTCCAGATTGTCCCTGTGGGACATTGCGACGGTATTTCAAATATAAAACACTCAAAACACATTCTGGATGAAAATTCACTGCTTTATGCTCTTTAGTTTCCACACAACCTTCCCCATTATTGCCAACTATGCAATAACTAATCATAGTCAGTGATATAAAAAAAGCAAGTATCGAGTAAAATCACTTGCAGGGGACAAGACAGATTATGTGAAGCTGTATTATACAGCAAAACTGAATTTGTTTGTTAGTTTTTAAGAGCAGGATCATTGAGGGAGCTTGTGTACAGCCCTGAGAGAGGCACAGAGGTGTTGCAGTCATGTTCTATTTACGACATTATAGCTAATGGGAACCAAGAGAAAGGAATGACACAAATGGTGACCAAAAGTTGAATTTTTCTTGAGTGATTTGAAAATATATATTACTTTTCAAGCCATCACATATGTTAATGAAATAAAACATGTGCATGTCTTACATGTTTGACAGAAGTGCCTCAAACTCCACCTAATTATGAAATAACATCAAATGAACCTTTATATTTTTCTAATTCTCAAAGAAAACTATATAAATATAACCTAAGGGAGGGATGTGAAGAAGGGAGAAGACTCCACCTCTGTATTCTGGGATGGTCAATGAGCTATACCCATCTCCTCCCTCACAGTGACACCTTGCCATCAGGTAAGCTTTATTCCACAGTAGTACTGTTGCTTATGCTTTCTGATATCAGTGTGTTTATCAACAGAAATTTCTGAACCTTATCCTATCACAACAATCACACTATTTGAGTCTGGAATCTCACTGAATGTGCCCGGACTTAAAGTGCAACTCACACTATTTCTGCAAATGGGTTTGTGGTTGTCACCTGACTCACAGTGTAACCATGCTTTTAGTGCATCTGGCACCTTACCAGACTTATAGTGCCAAATTATTTATTCTATAATTTTATTTGTGAAGGTCTCCTGAGGACTTGATCAGACAGATACTGTAGTGACTAAGAAAGGGAAACCACCCCTGCACCCACTGCATCTCCTGGCAATCCAGAAAGCCAGGGGGCTTCCTTTCCTTAAATTTTTATGTGACACAAACATTCCTTTCCCATTTGTTGAGAAATGATTGGCATTTTGGGAAAAAGTTGGGAAGGTTGGTATTTTCACTGTTTCTGGGCCTGCTCGTGTCCTTCCCATTTCTGTTTGTACCCTTTACCACTTTCAACTCCAGCTAAACATTGTTCTTCCTAATTCCCCCTGTGAATGCCTAAATTTTGCATTTAAATTCCTCAGTAATCTGTCCAGCTCAGTAATAGATACTCCTCAGTAATCTGTGTCTTTTCTACCTCCAACCTATTTCCTTTTTGCCTTTAGGCTAAGTTAGACATTCTTGGCTGGGCCAAGCT
Source organism: Eopsaltria australis (assembly GCA_034509425.1). Taxonomy (NCBI): domain Eukaryota; kingdom Metazoa; phylum Chordata; class Aves; order Passeriformes; family Petroicidae; genus Eopsaltria; species Eopsaltria australis. Next base: position 102,600 of record JAVTVJ010001630.1, read on the forward strand.
GAACTTTCCTATTACTGATTGTTTTCTTGATGAGGATGGGCTGCTCTTGTGCATTAAGGACATTGTCCCTGAAGCGTCCTTGAAGGACAGCCTCCTTTTTTGCAAGAAAAAATTCATATTCTTAAAAAACTGATTCTGATTCAGTCCAGTTGCTTCAAAAATTAATTTCAAAATAAAATTATGAATTGCTATTATAGGCCATTGACAATTGTTTCTGGGTCACTCCATGAGAATTTTTTGCATTTAAATCACCTTCTGTTTGTATATTTTGGTATTAATTTTGTTGCTGTTACTATTTGTTTTCTTATCTCACTGCTGGTTCCAGTAAATTGTTCTTATTTTAACCTTTTCACCTTTTGTGCCTCCAATTCTCAACTCCATCCCCAGAGCAAGAAGGGGGAGGGTAAGGAGGGGCAGTGAGCTAGTGGCACCTGGTTTGGGAGAGTCTCAGGGAGGAGGGGGCATTAAACTGGGGAGTGCCACTCCTAAACCATGATACATCAGTCATGAACTACTGAATTTATAAATTAACATGAAAGCTTCAAACCCTCAGGCACTGTTTGCTAGTAATTTGTTTGAATGCCATGTTTAAACTGATCATTTGCTATTGTTTGTTTGCTTGTTTGTTTGTTGCGGTTTTTTTTTCTTTTCTCTTCTAAATTCCATCAGATTTTCCTTTCACCTTTCATTAGCTATGAATCTTCTATGACACCTATTCAAAAGTATATGAATATATAAATGCACATATATGAGCACATACATACACAAATCATATATATATCCTTTATAAGCATTTTAAGTAATTGAAAAATCATAATTTATCTCTTCAGAGAGAGGTAGATTACAGCAAATCAGCTATTTGTTCTTCACATATTACTTATAGTCCTTCCATTTTACAATACACATTTACTAGCCAGGGATTAAATTGTATTCTGTAGGAAATTTTGCCGGAGCACAAACAGACACATACTCATATTCTCACATGGGTTTTAAATTATATATAATTGTATATATGTTACATTTTGGGGGAATAATTTCTCTAAATGTTCAATTTGATTTTGCTCTCAGAGAAGAAAATCTCCACTACCCTTATATTTAAGACTAAAGAGAACATTAAAAAACCCTGTTAAACCAACCACAGAACAAGTAAGAAATTTAAAAGTGTCTTTTTGGAATAACATCATTAGCAGCCAAAGAAATCAGAAGGAATATTTTCTAGTCATACTTATCATTAAAAACATAAATATTAATTTAAAAATTATAGATGAGAGCATGCAGTTTATATAAATGTTAACACATTTTTTCATTTTAGAAGGGGATTTAAAATATTTTGTTGGCTAAATATTTGAAAGAATTGTGAGACCACATAAGTTAATAGTGGAAACAAAGTAATTTGAAACTCTAAGTGTGTTCAATTAATAGTATTTTAATACCAAATCATAATCTTTCAGTCTGCCTAATGGAAAAAAACTGCATAGTTATGTCTGAAGGACTCTCTGAAACTATTTCTTTCCAAAACATTAGTAACTAAGTGGAGTGTAGAATTTATAACCAGTTGGCTCTTTTTGTGTTTGGACATAGACTGTAGAAGTTTCATACTTGTAACTGCCAACATTTGATATTACTTTTATTCTAAAAACAATAAATTTGTGTGGTTTGTTATATCACAAGTGTTAAAATTTGCTTCCATTTAAAGAAGACCAGCAGAAAGGAAGTGTGTGAAAGTGTTTGGGTTTTTTTAGTTCAGAAAATGTGATTATTGAAAACACAATTTATTTTTTTAAAATACCGCAGCTATATGTAATTAAAATATCAAAATTGTACACTGATGTAACTTACATACAGCTTTTATGTAGACTCTGTAATGCATGCATCTGTATATAGATTATTTCTACCTCTATTACATGTATATATGTAATTACTACATCTATAATAATTATGCTTTGTATCACCTAAGTTCAACCTTGTCCAGTGTTCAGTCATCCTCACACTAGAAAACTCCAGGAAACCGGTTTTTACTGTTCAGGTTATTGAGCTGTGGCACAGGTTGCCCAGAGGTTTTGTGGAGTCTCCAGCTTTGGAAATATTCAAAAGTCATCTGGACATGGTCCTGGGAAACTGGTTCTAAGTGGCCCTGCTTGAGCAGTGGAGGCTTGGACCAGATGACATTCAGAGGTCCCTTCCAGCCTCTACCTTTCTGTGATTCTGAGGTCTATGGTATAAACAAAAAGACTCAACACAAATAGTTGACCCAGAAAAAAACAGATTCTTTCCCTGCATAAATGCTTACTTCTTTAACCAGATTTTTGTGTAAACTTTTGACCCATCTTCAATGGGAATATTAGAACAATTAGTTTCTGAACAGAGCAGACCTGTGGGAAATTCTAACAGTTGAAGTTGACAGGAATTGCAGTTAATTTCAGCATAACCAGTACTCCACTGAGACTTTTTTTTATCTAAAGAGTACAGATATGATTCGATCAAAATGTGTTTTTCTTATTCAATATAAGGCATTTAGCCACAGAAAGACATTTCAGACTTGCAGGATTTTTTTTTTTTTTTTTTTTTTTTATGTTTAGATTTGGAAAACATTCAAAATTTGGAGTCAGACAGGAATTTTTTCAGTAAAAAAACATAGGAAGTCAAAGGAAAAAATTATTTTCTACTGAACTGTACTTGAATTTTTCTTCACTATTTTTTTTTTAATCCCATCATCTTCTGTGACCTTTACTACAAATTTGTGAAAATCACCAGCTTAAAGTTTACTAGTAGTTTAACACAAATGCACATACAGAGCATCACATTCCCCAGTAGCTGCCACCTTGTCCTACTTGTTGAATAGTCCAATGTGATGTTCACACACAGAGGGTCAAAATAGGAAGGGGATTAATATAGAAGACAGTTAGAAATAAGATTTAGTAAGAGGATTCAGTAAAAATGTAGGACAGTCACAGTAGCAGTCAGTGTGACAAGTATAATGACCACTATCTGCTAATCCTCAATCTGTCCCTTTTATCCCCCTTTTTCCAAACTTGTTCTTTCTGGGTTGGTGTTGATCCCTCCAACATTCCATAAAAATGGATGTATAATTGTTGCACGGTTGGACACGAAGAATCAGGCACTCAGGTCAGGTCACAGAGCCACCAAGGCCGGGCAGAGAGAAGAAGAGCTGAAGTGAGCCAGCCTCTCTTTATTCTTACATTTATACCTTTTCATAGACAATCATGGATTGGACAATGAGGTTACCACCTCTCCAATTCCAGGTGAGAAAGACAGTCCATCAGCCTTCTCTGCCCTTGGGAACGGAATGACAAACAATACCAAAGGTACAAAACAATCATTAGCCAGTTTGCAAAACATGGACTATGTTTACATAAATCTATGAGAACCTTTTCTACTAAGTATCAACACTGTAAAAATCAGGGCGACCTATAATCTCCAGAATCTCTGCTCTATTACAAAACAGTTTTTCCTTCCAGCCCATAGTAAGTCCTATGTCCCTTAAAGCAGCATCTCCCCTAGTTTCCTTGCATTTACCCACTGAAAAAATCGTTGAATGCCATACAGTGACTTTCAGCTGCACATTTATAGGAGTATAGAGATGAAAGAAATTTAATTGTTTTAATTGGAAAATGATGTTGTGATATTCATGTTCTTTGACAGTCCTTAAAAAAAACAATTAGACTTTAGAATGCACATTTCAAAATTGCAAGACCAAGGTTAAGTTTGGTTACTACTATGTAGATCAAGAATCATGCTTTTAAGCATCACTACTATTTTATCAGAAGCAAATTTTACTGAAAGCAGAGGCCTGCAACAGCCCCAAAGCAGCAATGCACTAATCAGAACATAATTCTGGCTTGTCTTGAACCCCTGTAGAAGTGTATTATGATAGTCTTAACAACACTCTACAGTAGGTACAAGTATAAATATGATATATAAATAGTTTGTAACACCATTAAGTCAAGATTAGGACCAATCTATTACCATTTTGCCTTAGTTTTTGACCAGCAAAAAAACAAAGGTATATGTAGCTCCAAGTAGAAAAAGGTTTTTTGCAAAAATATTTTTGCATATTGGTGAGAAAAAACAGTTGTGTTAAAAAATGAATGAAACCAATCCAAACCAAAAATCCTTTTTAAATATTTTTTGAAATCCTCGTGACAAATTTGCTTTTAAAAAGGAACTTTAAACATATAAACATAATAACTTAATTTAGATGTAAAGAGGTATTGAGATGGGGATGCAGAAAATCCTTAGACATGTCCACACCAGTGAGATACGATTTTCTCTGATGATTGTTGAAATTCTACACTGAACAATTCTGGGATGAATATTTTTAAAATATGTGTTCCTACTTTGTTTATTTCCTAAATGCTTCTTATTGAAACTGAATTAGATTTATAGCCATGATATAAAAGATAAGATTACTATGTATTTCATTTGTTACTATCGTATTAAAAAATATTTAAGGAGTGAAGAATGTATCAGATTACTGAGAATTTTGATTTTGTAGTTAGCATTAAGCTGTCTGGACAAAATAACAGTTGTTTTCTCATCAAGATATATTATTCAGGTTCCTTTTTATCAAGAAAATATAAATACTGAAAATTGCTTTAAAAAAAAAAGTCTGAATATCTTTCAGTAATCTAAAAAAGTACATAAACCCTGACTACCAAAAATTTAAAAAGGTAGGGTAGTGCAGGCAGAAAGTTCAGAAGAGGAATGTGAGTCAAAATCAACTGCAAAACCTGTTGATTTTATCAAAATTATGCCAGATTATATCTCTTGACAATCTGTCTCAAAGCATTTTTTGAGATGATTAGAAAACACTCTAAGTGTTTGTATGTATAAGAACCTACCTAGCTGACAGACGAAAAAAAGAAGTACCTACTATGTCCAGCACTTTATTTGGTAGTTCTTGTAGCATTGCTAGGATGTACCAGAACAAACTACCAGGTAGAGAGCAGAGATGAAACAAAATTAATGAACAGAGGCAAGTCACCAAGGCAAGTTACCACACCCAGAGTTTTGCACCAGAGGTATAAATAAATCTACTCTTCATCAAAGAAAGCCACTCAATAGGTCATTTTTATTGAAAGCCTAGGGAAACTGAAAATGCTACCATTTCTGAAGGCTGTATGGGCTTAACTGTGATTAAAAGTGACAACCAACTTTCCCTCTCAGTGGTGTGCTGAGATGACCTTACTGCAGCATGCCTGTATACTCATGTATTTGTGCTGCTAACATTGCTTTGCAGAGATTGTTCATGGTAATTACTATCTGTAGTATTTCATGCCAGAAATATAGCTAAATATACTGCATTCATCAATTGTTAATATTGCTTCTGTCTAAGATCTTTCTTTTTTATTTTTGCCATTTCCATTTGTTTCTGACAAAATATGCCTTTGGTTATAGAAAATTAGTATTAAAAAAAAATAAAAAATAAGTGGTATTAGCAGAGAAAAAGAGCAAAAAGATTCAGTATGCCTTAATTACAAATTTTGATTTTTTAAAAAAATCTGAAACACCATTTTATTTTCCTTCTTGTATATGGGGAAAAAAAGGACAAAACCAAGCTACAAAACAAAGCATAAAATAACCCTGCTTAGCAACAGTGAAGAGTGAAGTAATTCATGAAGACATAATGAGATGAAAAAGAAATCTCTCGTGATTTACTTCTTAAGTACTTACTACTTACATTTTTCCTCTCTATAAATCTATCTTATAGCCTTATGTGAAAACATATTAATAATAAAGCACACTTCTGTAAGAATGCATCTGTGAAAGTTGAGTCCCCTAATAGATAAATTCAGTCTTTTGTACTTGTGCTAGGACTTGCAAATTTAAATGCACTTTTTTTTTCCCCAGCCATTCTTCTGCTAGTATTTTTCAGCCAGACCGGTTGCAAAAAGCTTGAATACAAAAGTATATTTGCATATATAAGCACAAAACCAACGATACTCATCTGGCAGGGCGAGGACACAAACCTATTAGCAATGAGAAAACTCTGGACATGAGAATTACATACTCTGTAGTTATTATGTCTATGCTATTCTTCTATTTAGATAAAATAAATGTATTATAGTCTTCATATATACTGTGGGAATAGAAATCTAAATTTATGGCTTCAAAATCTTGAAAAAAATTCAGGGTTATATTCCTGAGTTACAAGGATTTCAAGGTTCTATTCAACCATCCATCTTGAAGACTCTTCTTTCATTACCATGTTAATATTTTCTCATATACTTCTGAATACTTCTACCTTGACCAAAGTAAAAATTTCTAGTTCCTATATAGTGTTCATCAGATTCTGCCTAGAAAGAATACAGCCCCACTGTAAACAAGATGTTCTTCCCAAATAGCAGATGCATTTCTGCCCTAACAAAATTATTAGCTCTTACTTCAAACCATTTATACATTTTGTCTGTTGTACTTTATATACTCTAAACTGAAACACAGCTACTTTAAAAGTTACACAAACATCTCTTATTATCCCAGAGATTCACTTTACTGTTATTATTATTATTATTCAGAGGAAGTTTCATCTGCAGGATATTATTTTTGACATTTGGTAGTATCAAGAATAAATTTAGCCACCACAGAAAAAGAACATCTGCGTATGGAAGCAATTCTCTCTATGGCATTACATCAAAAAAGTGGATAAAATTTATTCAGTGTAATGCCAAATTGCTATAACAATTTCACCTCTTAAGCTTCTTTGGCTATGTAGTGAGTTGAGCAAAAGTGTGACTTTTTCTAACTCCAGCTAAAAACAAGTATTCAGAAACATAAGTGCTCCTGTCATGGAGTAAGCAATGTGAAACCCTTTTCAGAACTTTCACGTCATAAAGCTGCTAAAAAAGTAGTCTTTTCAAAATGTCTTGAGCCAGATCCACAGCAAGTGTAAATCAGTATGAATTTATTGAATTAACATATTCCTATCTGGTTCCATAATGAGATTCAGTGTCAGGAATACATACTAGAGTGCACAAAGATAAATGGGGACTGAGTATTATGGTGCAGAGAATCCCTAGTTTGATGCTGGAGGTTGGAAGAGATGACCCCACCAGTGGTCCCTCCCAACCTTACCCATTCCATGATTCTGTGATTCTGTTATAATTTTTACAGATCTAATAAAATATGTTCAACATACATTCAACACAGCAATTTTTCCCCTTAAGAAATGACCTGATGTGAATGCTATGTGCTAATGCTGACAACCTATGGACCTTACTTGGTTGGTTATTTCCCTTTGGAAGTGCAGATGGCATCAAAATTTCAGATTTTCTAATCACATTGTGTAAAAACAAAAAAAAATTTGCAAGAAACCTTTCTGTCTTGAGTGAATTTAAGTAATCATTTAACATATTTCTCAGATAAAACAAAAAATAAGCATAGGAAAGATATACATACTTTTTAATGCTGAGGAAATACTTTTATATGCACTTTATTTGGGTGACTTTTTAAAAAATCTATGTATAAAATCTATCAAAAATGGAATATGCATAATTTAAGTGACTATGAATCAGTAGGTCATGTTCCTTCTTACTTTTTGTAACCAGTTCTTAATGGCAGGGCAGGGAAAAACCCTGTATTTTTAAGTTTAAAACAATACATATGACTTTTTTAGTAACTATCCCTTCTCTTTTGTGTTGAGCATATCCTTTTTTTTTTTTTTTTTTTTTTTTTTAATAATTAAACCTTTCACAAGGTCTACTTTTTCTTTCCAATTCTCCTCCCCACTGTGGGTGAAGGAGGGAGGAAGTGATTGTGGTGTTCTGTTACCAGTTGGAATTAAACCTTGACAGGACAATAAAACCAGAACAAATTAAACAAAACAGGGACACAGGAAAAGTTAGGTGACTTATTCTAACTGTACAGCCTCAGATATGCAAATTACATATGCCTGTACATAAAGCCAAACTTAACACAATTGAAATTGAGGACCTAATTTCAACACCTAACTTTCTCCTATTTCAGGGTCAGTTTTTCTGTCAAGACAAATATAGTTGTCAGAGGGAGATCTTATCTATGACACTTTTCTATGTGCCTAAATTTAGTTGAACCCGATCTCAGTTTTATGTTCTATCTCAGAAAGGGCAGAAGCAGTCAGGTCAGATCAGCACTGAGGAAATGGACATAAAGAAGACAGAGTTCATGGTAAGTTGAACTCTCATTAGAATATATTGGTCCACTTTTCCAATTTTGATTATATCAGCCAGAAGTAAAAATTGCCTTTAACTTCCACTGATGATACTTCAAACATATAAAGTCACAGAATGAAGTAACTGCTCTGATGTCAGTGTATTCTTGGGGCACACCATAAGGTCTCACAGTATCTTCATCTGCAAATAAATTGTTTACTTTTGTATATGAGACAGTAGTGCTGAAAGATTCTTTTCATACGTAAGAAGCTTGAGATACTTTTAAATAATGAAGGAATAATGCAGGAATTTTTCTAAAGGAAAATTTCATGGAAGTTTCTTTTGCATCTTCCAGAATCTCATAAAAGATGTGATATAGTGTCACTTAGGAGATGTTTTTACATGTGCTAATTATTTAAAACAACAGAATTGACTGTAAAGATACATTCATGTGCACACCTGTCTGTCTGAAACAGTTCCTGTTTATCTTTGAAAACTGGATTCTTACAGGAGTAATTCTTCTCTACTAGATTGGAACATTAACAAGCTGGACACGTACATTTGAGTTACTTGTGACCATCCAGTGCACATGAAATGAAACTTGACTGCTGAGGGAGTGATTCCTTTGCTTCTGTTCTCGTTCTGGAGTAGATCACCAGAAGGAGCAACTTGTTTGGCTGTAAAGGAGACCTTATAAGGCAAGCTCAGACAAATTACTTCTTTCATCATCTTGTACTATTGTATTAAAATAAAATAGGGAATCCCTCCCCAACTTGTAAAATATGATTACTTTTTCTTAATGATATAAACTTTTTTTGCCATTTTTCATATATTTTCCTTGATTCAGACAATGTTGTTATTAACTTGTACACTTTATAAGGATAAAGAAGGCCTGTAGTTTTGCTCTCAGTATGAATCCATGGAAGTAGAGCCATCTTTTAATAATGTGAGGGCAAATTGACCAGTTTTTCTCATATAGAACATATTAATGCCATTGATTCATTAGTTTGTTATTACTTGTTTTCTGCATTTTGATAGTAGTATGCTCTTTGGGTTTTCTGTTTGTTTGTTTGTTTGTTTGTTTTTTGCTGGCTTTGGCTTTTTCTTATGGAAGCAACTGTGGCCACTTCTATGGCTCCATCCTTACATCATGCTAATATGGGAAGAAAATTTTTCAAATAGAAAATAAAACGATAATTGTTCTGTGTCCAGAAAGCAGTTTGCATCAATATCCCCACCATCACAAATAAGAATGGAGAAAAAAAGGTATATAAAATAGCGTGAAGTAGATTTTATTCATATATGTCTTCATATTGAAGGCAGTTTGTAAAAAGTAGTCAACCAAAACTGTAGTAGAGAATACTCATATACCAGTACCTGTCTACTTTGTGTATGTATGATTTTTCTAACAAAGAGAGAGCTCATAATGACAGAATTTTTTTATAAAGAGTAGACGTAGTTTTTATTTCAGGTTTGGTTTTTTTTTTTTAGTCTTTCACAGCCATAGTTAAAGCATTTAATTTGCTGGATAAAATGTAAGGCGGCTTCAATGTTCAGCCATAATAAAGACAAATGACAGCTTCATTCCCATCACAACTGGGTGGAGGTAATTACTGATACTGTCACAGGCCTGGCACAGATCACTGCTTGTAGAATAGCCACATCCCTACTAAAAAATATGAATGTCAGGATGAAGGATTTTTTCCTTTTATAGCTGTCCAATATGATTAAAAGATTTTGTGTTCTAAGGCCCTTTTTGCCTAATATTATTAACACTGAAAATAGTTAATAAGCCATTACTAAATTAGATGTCCCATTTGTGCATCCTCTAATGGGATCATAAACTAATAGAGAACTGTATGCTGAAGCTTTGACAATGTATAGTTCATTGCCGACTCTAGATTTTAGATTGCATTATGTGCCAACCGAGTTAAAGGCAGATTATTAATTGTAAGTAAAGTTAAAGAACCATGTTTTGACTCATTTGGTATTAAAACTTTTCTATTTTTTTTAAATGAAAATAGAATTCAATCATAACACAGAACAAAGGCTGGCAGCAGGTGATCAGGAATCTGAACGCTAATATACAGCTGACTGTTTACAAGTCTAAAAATATTGTATCTCTTCTTCACTATTAGAAGCATGAAAATCAGAAAGGAAGCTGTTTATTTAGCCTCTCTTCTCCATTTATGAGTGCACTAATATGTACTTTGGAAGCAAAATTCATTAAGATCTTAAGGCTAGTAATTGTCTTTTGTTCTGATTAATTGAAAGAAACAATAGATGGCTCCCAAATCAAAAGGAAAGCATACAACTTCTAAAACCAAACAGGTAAATCAATTCACTAATTAAAGAGGTGTAGATTATTAATTTCTTTCCTCTTGGACAGAGTTGAATAACAATGTATGAATATGTGTGTGCAGTTTGTGAGTGAAAGTGGTACTGCCAATAGAATAAGACAGTCTGAACACAGCTGAGGAAAGGAGAACACACACTGTCCTGAAAGAAACTCAGATTGGAAATTTTAGGTCAGCTTCTGCCTGAGAATGCCTCGAGGATGTGAGAAAGGAACTAGTTTTGCATAATTTCTTTACTCTTCTTAGAGAAGCAGCATGTTATTTATTTTTAGAGAATGAAAATGACTGTACATAAGTACACTAGCCCATCATTAAATTCTCCTAATTCAAATGGTTCAAAAATTATCCAAGTTCTGGCTATTTTTAAGTGGCAATGCTTTTTTATTCTCAGGCAATTTCTATATTGGTAATTAGTTATTAAAACTGATGTATGGGCAGGGATTGAAGAGTCTGATTTAATAACATATCTAAATGTCTGCCAGTTCAGCTTTGAAATTTTTTGGTTCTGCACTCTAAAAACATATATATTAAAAACTTATTATACAGTTTATAAATGAAATTATATCCATCAGCAATGAATTCACAGGAAACCCATACACACGGTAGAAAGACACCAGAAGGTAAGCAGCTACAATGTTGAAATACTGGGTTTTCTCTTTTTTATTTTTTCACTTTTCATTTCATGAAGAAGGCACTGATTCAAAGGAAAGACTGCTGTCTCCTAGCATTTAGGATACAGTGTGAAATTGGGTGATTGGGGTTGTGTATAGACATGGCCTCCAGAATGAGGCACCCCATCACCTTTCCAGGAATCGAGGTGACGCTCTCTTGCCGTAATTCCCTGGGCCCAGTTCTCAGGCACCTCTCCTGATTGCCACAACCTTTAAAGGATAATCAGGAGAGGCTATCCACCAGGTCACTCAGCACTCGTGCATCCCATGAGAGCCTATGGACTTGTGAGTATCGTTTGCCTCTGTGTTCTCTAATCCAAATCTCCTTGAGCAAGCAAAAGCCTTCCAACATTCCTTTACACTAGTATCCTGGGTCAGAGGTTCCTGAGACTTGATCTTATAATAATTTTTATCTTTATGTTTTGTGAGCATAAGAGCATTGAGTTTTAATTTTTCATACAGTTTCACTTTCGAATTTCAAAATTCCCTTTTAAAATATACCAAATATTTTTCTTTCTGATTGTTTGAAAATTTGACCAAATTAAGGTTTTTAAGTCTCAGCAGAGAAAGGGGTTTTTATATTTTCTTAACATTTCAATGCCCTGAGGTACTTAATTAGTTTATTCACTACTTACAGAAATCACTGTTAATAGAACAGTGATAATAATAAAAAGGACCTTCAGCAGGGATAATGTAGGCTTAAATGACAAATGAACACCATTTATTTGAAGTTATAGGTCATTTGTTCAGATGCATCCTTAGTTAGGAAACTGTCCAGATTTTTAGATGGCTTATGCAGAACAAGCATCCCACTTTTTGATGGAGAACTGTGCATGATAAAAAGGTACCATCAAGAGTAATGTGTAGTTACAGCACAAAAACAACATTTCACAGGATGAAAGCACAAATTGACTTCTCGCCTCCTGCAGTGTTTCCTCAGATCATATTTTAAACTCTTTGGAAGTAAGACTGAAACTAGAACAGTCTCAGCTTTGTGTAACCTTTGTTAATGAATTTGATTATCAAGATTGTCAGTCAAGTTATTTCCATCAGATAAAATTGTGCGACACTAACAATTGGAGAAAACTAAAAATTAATGTTCTATTTAATAATCAGAGAGATTAATGAAAGAATGTAGCCTTTTCCATTATTTTCTGTCATAATTCCTGTATTTTATAATATTGTCAATTTGCAACAGCCTCAACATTCTTCCAAATCTCTGTGATTTTTCCTCCTTCATTTTCCTTGCAGATTCTCCTTCAGCGTAATACCTCACTTCTTTGACATCCCTGAGCACTAGTCAGACAGAAAAGCAGCATGTCCTAGGTTGATACACAGATTTTTGTGGCCTGATTAAATACTCATAGCATGATTAACCACAGCACTTATCATAGAAGCTTTTCACATTCATTTTCTTTTCTCTCTAACTAGATGCTAATCTTTAGCAAACTTGTTGGGAATTCCTGTCTTTGAAATCTCTTCTTCCTTCAGCACTACTGAAATAAGATAATGGGTTCAAGAGTTATCTACAGAGAATTGGAAGCCACCTTCCTTGTAAAATGAGGCAAAAGAAAATACCAAGGGGGGGAACATAATTATTTAGTTTATTTCCTAGAGAGTTTTGGCTGCAGATTTTTTCAGAAGGTGGAAGTGGAGCTGATGGAGAGCTTCTGGTTTAAAATTAAGGAAATGACAGACAAAGGTGATGTTATAGCAGGTGTCTGCTACCGGCCACCCAACCAGGTAAGACAAGTGGACAATACCAATTACCCACTCACGTTTGAAAGTCTTGATCCTCACTGGGGGCTTCAATCACCATGATATCTGTGGAGGGCTAACACACCAAGGCATAAACAATCTATAAGTTTCCTGGAGTGTATTGGTGATAAATTCCTCCTACAAGTGATAGACGGTGAGGAGAGGTGCATTTTTGTGTCTGATAGTCGCCAAGGAGGGGATTGAGGTGATCACTGGAAATGTGGAGATTAAAGGCAGCCCTGGCTATGGGTCATAAGAGGAAGGAGTTCAGGGTCCTGAGGTCAGGGAGGAGAGTGAAAATCAAGTCCTACAAACCTGAACAATGGGACAACAGGCTTTTTTGTCTCTTTAAAGACCTGTTCAGCAGAGACCCATGAGATATGTTCATAGAGGGGAGAGGCCCAAGAAAGTTGGTTAATATTTAAGTATCACTTCCGATAAGCTCATCAGACCTCCATTCCAAATTAATAACTAGTTAGGTAAAAATGCCAGGAGTCCTGTGTGGATGAACAAAGGCCTCCTGGCCAAACTCAGAAATAAGATAAAGAGCAGATAGAGTGTGAAAACAAAGTTATATAACCTGGGAGGAATATGGAAACACTATCTAAGCATCCGGGAATGAAGTTATGAAAGCTAGAGCCTAGCTGGAATATGGTCTGACCCTGCATGACACATGCAGAGGGAATAGAAGATAAAATGTGGGGCCAGTGCTCCATGATTTGGTTACAGTATGAGTTATAGAATCCTTTTTCTGTCCCAGTCTTTACTTACAAGACCTTACATATCTGAGAAGGCTGTGAGTGCTGGGATAGCAGCCTAGAGAAGAGAAGGTTTGGGGGCTTTGTTACTCATGTATATGAATTCCTGATGGAAGGATGCAAAGAGGATGGAGCCAAACCCTCTCAGCAATGCCCCGTGACAGGTTCAGAAGAATGGGCAGACACTGAAATGCAAGAAGTTCCCTGTGAAGATCAGGAAACACTATGTTTTTCAGTTTTTGGTTTTTTGCTTTGAAGGTGACTGAGCACTGGAATATGTTGCCAAGGAAGGTTGCAGAGCCTCCATTCTGAGAGCTATTCAATATCTATCTAAATAATGTGCTTGACAATTGGCACTTAGAGGCCTTACTTGTGCAGTATGGTTAGACCTCCAGAAGTCTCTTCCAGCCTCAACTCTTCTGTGATTCTTGAATTTAAAGAAAGGTATTAATCCAGAATAAAAGCTATGGTGTCTTGAGATAAAAAAGCTCAACAAGTTTAGAATAATTTGTTTGTCTGAGAGATTGTTTCCACCCCAATCTGCAATAACATTATCTAGAATCATTAGTAATTTTAAAAGAAAATATAAAGTCATCTTAAATGTTGGAACACTTCACGGAAAAGTCATGAACTTAACAGAGGCACCTCCACAGCCTTCCCATACTGTGAAAACTGTGACAACTGCAGGCTGTTAACACCAGAATGATCCAAGATGTTAGCATCATGTAGAAATTCATAAATCCGAGTTCAGTAATATTCAAAAAAATCTTTAAATATAACTTGAAAATTCTCTGTTAAAGCAGAGAGTTTTAAAAATACTGCTACCTCTTCAAGAAACAAGACCATTTAAAAACTATGTGAGATAATTGGATAATTGGTTATATTTTCAAAATCATATGTACTTCTCATAGTTCTACTGAGATTTTTTCCTCTTATTCATTAATTTTCATTGCCTAAAAGCAATTGTAAAGGAATGTGAAACACAGAAAATAAAGGAAATATTACTAAATAATTACATAATAAATTTCCAAATATTTTAATTCTATGACTACTCTAATTTTTTGTGAGATAATAGTTATGCCATCTCCATGTTCTTTCTGGGACTATATTGTCTACAATTCTGCCTATTTTTGGCTTTATGTATTGCTAACTATCCATAAAAATGTACTAATAGTTTTGAGCCTTGTGATGTGTAAAATCATATGAAATTATTAAAATAAGAAGTTTGATAAAAAATATTCAGAAATACACTGCAAGAAAATGAGCTGAAAAAATTTAACACATTTATGTTTTTTTTAATGTGGCCTGCATTCCAAAATATGTGGCTTACATGGAGCTCTAATTTCCAGTTTAATCAATAAAAAGTTCCCTCCTGGTGTTTTTTATTTGTTTTTCTCCTAGATTTAGAAATTTCTTTGTAAAATTGATGTGAATAAAGCAAAGATAAATTAGAATGCAATGTATAAAAAATTAACTTTTGAGAAAATCAGTATTAATTGTGCTGAAAAAAAATGGATCTATGTTCTTATAAAGGAAATAAAAATCAAAGAAATTACTTTTCCTTCATGTAGATATCCATAAAATCTATGCCATATAAAAGAATAAGAATAAAAATTAAGGGCAAGGTGCAATGGCTAAGATCAATTTTTCATTAATTTAAATGTGTATGGATAATGTGGGCATCCATGCCACCCCAGCGTGGTTATCAATGTTATTTATTGTAACTGAATGCTCTTCTGGTGTGTGATTAATTTATTTTTAACAGATATTTGCAGATTGGCTCCTCCCAAAGTGCTTATATATCTCTCTTAAATTGAAAAGAAGTTTGAAGTGAGTATCAGATGTGTGTGTTTACATTACACACACATAATCAAGTGAGATTTGTCCGCTAAAACCATTTTGATTCTGTTACTTAGTATGAAGTTTGGATTTCAAGCTCTAGCAGGTTTTTAGAAATGACCTTCAATAGGACTCTAGTCAAGGACTCTCTAGAGATAAAAAGGTCATTTATTCAGAGACTCTCCACTTAAACCTGTTCAGCAGATGAGTGAAAATTGCTAAGTGCAAGAACAAGTCTCATCTCTTGCTTGAGAGTACCTTTCAACCTCTGAGTTCAATCAGAGGTACATTTGAAACAGTTCTAACTATTTGTTCAAGCAAAACTGCTTTTAAATATATCAAGAAAAGAGAAGACATGAAGAAAGAGAAGGTAGTAGAAGCAGCTCTTGGCATAGTAACCTAACCATTAAGCGCATACCCAGGAAAACCTAAAACTAGATTCCAAACCCTCATGAAGCTCATGAAGCTCAAACACATGTTATAGGTGAGAGAATGGTTTTATAATGGCAAATTAGGATAAAACTAGAGATGTGGATGACTCCTAGTGGAAAGTTGGACTGGGTCAATGGTCTCCTGTAGGAGGCAGACTTTGGGAAGATCCAGGGGCATAAAAAGCAGCTGTGGCACAAACTCTGGGGCTTTTCAAAACTTATGCTTTTCTGTTCTGGGGGGCTTTGGAGGCTGTGCTTTTGCTTTTGAGGGTCTTTTGGCCTGGGGACTTTTGGGTCTTATTGCTTTTTGGGGCTTTTGTGAGACTTGCTTTTGAGTCAGGGCTTTTGAGGTTTGCTTCTTGCCCTGGCCGTAGCCTTTTGCCCCTTTTGCCCTGTCCCCAGCCTGCCTTTTGGCTCTCCTGTCCTTGCTGGCTCTTGCTCACCCTCGTGTCTGTCCTGCCTCCCTGTATCCCTGACCAATGGCCTGCCTGCTTCGTCCCTGTGTCCCTACCTGAGCCAGCCTCTGAGCCTGCCCCCTCTCATCCTTGCCATGACCCTGTCCAGGCCCCTGACCCTCCTGTCCGAGCATCCCTCACATCGTGTCCAATTGCCATGGGTGCTGCCCACAGGCAGGCAGTGTGCACAGCCCCTGTCTTGTAGATATCCACGACACTCCCTGACCTCTGATGGTAATGTCCTCTTTTTCTCTCTGTCTCCCCTCTCTCTCTCCTCTCTCTTCCATTCCTTTTTCATTTTCCTTCCTTCTGTTCTGTCTCTTCTAGCCCCCTTTTTATTTTGTTTTTTTTTCAGTACCAATAAACAGTTCTCAGATACTATATTTGTCTCATTTGATTTAATTTCCTCCCTGACCATCCATTTTTAAAAGAACTCCTTGCAGTTTCCCACAGTGCTACGCAACAATTTAGTAAGACAAGGAGAAATTAAGACACTCAAATTTCTTTTCTAACTTTTCATTATTGCATGAAGAACTTCTGACACAGGAAACAGTACTAGTCATGTCATTATTATTATGTCTTTTAATGGTATATGTACAGATAAATACCCAAAGGTGTTTGCCCGTTGCTCAAAATGCAACAAAAAGATAGCAACAGCTGTGAGAAGAATTCAGACATTTGTAAAAACAATTCCATTTCTTGCAATATTCACTTCACCCTGAAGATTTTAATTATTTAAATAAATCATGTCAAGCATGGCTTTTCATTATCACAATTCTTAATTACGAGTGAAACGTCTTTTTAAAGCTCTTGTGACTATTTGTATTTATCATCAAAAAACTATCTCCAATAATATGTAAATTACACTGCAAACTCCCACTTGGCAAGACTTACATGAATTTAGAAATGCAGAATTTATCTGAAGATGGCACCATTTAACAGATTAATTGTGTGGTAAAAAGTACTCATAATTTTGTGTTTTGTTATACTTCCTGGAAATGCACTTATGGCTCAAAAGACTGTAAGATGGTAAGAAAAAATTGTCCTGACAAATTGAGGTTTTGTACGACTTACGGCTGAGTAAAGGCCTCAGTGTAGCGATTGTTCAATTACCACATTCTGTAATTCTGAATTTTTGAGTAAGGTCTTTATGTACGTTCATATAAAAGGTCTTCAGTCAGTGCTTCTTCCCACTGATTTAAACAACCCTTGTAAAAGTAGTGAACATCAAATCATAAATAGATAGATTAGAATAAATAGAAACAGATAACTGGTCAGAACAAATGAAAACAACACAAATTGTGAATAATATATTTAATTTCAATAAATTACACAAACTATTCATAATTCACAATATTTTTCAACATGTGTATGGTATGTTATTCTAATATTTAACCTTGTATTGATAAACTACATACTTAGTGTATTATACTATACACAATATGACCTTTTGAAGCCCTACATATGGTTAAAATATGAATTTTCCTGCTAGCAAATCACAGTATGTTAAAACCAGCCAAAGTTTTACAGAAAGAATCTGTCTTCAGGTGAAAAATCAAACAAATAAAGAATACTCCTAGCCCTCCATTCAGAACATTCTTTCTCAATTTATTCCTGAGTTTCTTTGTCTGCTATTTTTGAGTATGCTTATGAGCTCATGAATCATAATTTTCTCTGGCCTTCTCATTAGCTATCAGAAAAATATGTTAAACAACTTCTGTTGGTGATCTATCCTGTTTGATGAATATGTTTCTTGCTACGAAGAATTTCAGTCTCCCTTCCCCCAACCCTGAAGCCTTTGATTTATAGAGGACCTTTTAAATAGTAATAAATTTAAAAACTGCTGTATTGCATTTTTTTCCTTGAAAAGCAGTAATGTTGGTAGGAAAGCTAGAAAATTACTTATTAGAAAATAAGAATTTCACAGAAGCAATTTTAGAATTCTAAGAAGACTGATGAGTTTTCTGTACATATTAGTTAATACTGACTTGAAGACTTTAAAGACATTGCTTGATAAGGTAGGACAGGTAAGGAGTTTTGAAAATTTAATTCTGTAAATGTACACGCTACTTAATTTTTAGATTTTTCCATCTTCCAGTTTTGACTCATTCTAGTTTGCTCTCTCCAGGACAATGTCCAGTTTGTATGATCCTGGGGATACTTTATTGCAGGAACAGATGTCATCTTCTTTTTGCAGTCCTCCAACACTAGTTCATCAAATTCTGCACCCTCCTGCCCTCACATATTCAAGACACACCCTCAATTTCATAAAAAACATCACTCCGTTGGGCTGTGGTGGCTTCACATTATTCAAATACTCCTAAAAGAACAACCCACAAAAGTAGAAATTAACACACAGAAAGTCAGGGGAGCAGTATGGGATCCAGGAAAAAAGTATTGTGGTGAAAAAACAGTCCCCTTTAGGAGATACGTCCAAGTGAGCAATATGGACACCTTTCAGTGTTCACAACTTAACAAACAGATCATGAACTATTCATCAAACATGTAGCATATAAAGCAGATTCTGGACCCACTCTTGTCAGAGACTGAAAATAGTTCATGCCTCAAACATTGATATAAAGTTTTGATCAGAGAAGCTTCCCTGAAGATACCTGACTGGGACTTTGGACTGAGCTAAACTGCTGAGATTAGATAAAGGGAAAAGCCTGTTGTTCAGTCATCTCAGTCTGAGGGAAAGGAATGCGTTCACAGAGGCTGAAGCCACCAGCTGTAGTGAGAATCATTTCTGGCTGAGTTTGGGGTGGGGGGCAAAGCACAGCTCACAGAAGCCAAGTTTGCACAACCCTAGCCCCCAGCTGAAGGGGGGAGGTGGATGGCATAACCTCTGGTCAGAGGCAATACACACGCATCCTCCAGTACACAAACTGGCCCAGCTGTGAAACCTCCAACCCCACAAGCCACATCCACGGCACTCTCACGTGAGAGGCAGCTGAGGGGGAGTCACAATCTATCACAGACCCCCCAAAGTGCTCCCCAGATGCCTTGCACCACAGGACTGCACGTGATGCAAGCAGAGTCTGCTGCTAGAGGCTGCCCCCTCCCCCAGAAGGACATGCCTGGATATTTCCACCTGGCCTGAGTGTATATTAACCCATGGCATTCTGTGCTTGTG
Organism: Eopsaltria australis; assembly: GCA_034509425.1. Taxonomy (NCBI): domain Eukaryota; kingdom Metazoa; phylum Chordata; class Aves; order Passeriformes; family Petroicidae; genus Eopsaltria; species Eopsaltria australis. The sequence continues at coordinate 122,149 of JAVTVJ010001630.1, forward strand.
GAGGGACTTCCACCACCAAGACCACCCGAAGAGGACACCAATGGGACCCACGGAGAGGTGACACTTCTTTGTCCCTGTTCCTCTCTGTCCCCCCATCTTTCTCCCTACTCCCTCTTTTCTCTCTTTTCTTCTCTCTCTCTCTCTCATATTTGCTATCAAATAAAATTCATACTATTGATTGGCATATGGTCTCGTTTGTACCTTAATTCAGGCAGAGGTATCTCTAAAGAACTTTAATAATTAGATCATAACAACTCTGAATGTTGAAACTCATATGGTGATCATTTTACTATAAAGGTTAAACTAATCCTTACCATATATGATTTATCAAAACAGGAATGACTGTATGGGTAAAGTTTTGATTCCCTTTATTGCATATTTCTAATTACCTCTTTGGGTTACAGCCCCTCTGTAGATAAAAAAAAAACCCCAAACAAACAACTGGAAAGATGACCTAAATTATATCAGGGAATTACTAATGACTACTGTCAAAGCAACACCACAGCCATGTTTAATTTACTATTAAAACTGCAAAGTGGGTTCTTGTTTTTGAGAGGAGACATGGTTTAGATGGTTATTTTAAGAGTTCATCAGTCATTGTGGGCAGAGATATAATTCTTAATTGCAATCTGGAAAGTAATAAAATATAAATAAATTATGTTGCGTCTTATAAAAGTCTTACATTACCAGTTAACCTAATGAAGTACAGCTTTCCCCAAGCAATGTCTCTATTTAACTTTATTACTAAAATACAAGAGCTGAAAACCAACTGCTAAATTTCTCTTTATTGACCTAAAAACTAGGATGTAACAGGGATGAATGGATATACAAATTTGTTTACCCTTTATTTACTTTCTAATTTGTTACTGAGGCAAATATTTTCACCAAGAAAATATAAATTCTTTTAGATATTCAAAAATATTTTCATTAAATTTTTATTTAAAACACATATAAAATGGAAAATACAATTAATTTTTTTATTACTCTGTAGAAGAGATTCACCTTGCTTGCTTGATAACCAGAATGTCTTAGTAGCTACGTTTGAGACAGTTAGCCTGGGTCCTATTATCATTTAATAGTTTTAGGCACTTTCTGTCACAGTTCATCTGACCCATTAGAGTCCATACCCCATCCATATATTTGTGATATATGTGTGAGAAGTTAAGTTTAATTGTGGCTCTTACACTGAAGATTTAAAAAGATATTTATCCAGGTCATGCACAAGTTCTTCCAATTTGGACAAACTCTCAGTACACTTTTGTATCTGAATTGATTTTTCCTGTTTAGAAATAGGACTCTATGGTTCTATGTCCTAGTTACATAACCCCCAGGTCCTGGATTATAATTGTTTTGGTGCTTCATTTTGTTTATGTGCTCATTCAAATCTAGTCATACTATCTCTAGCTAAGACCTGAAGTGCTCTGGATATATCTCAGAGGACATTAATCCTAAAGAAGTCCCAAAAACGTTTGTAAGGAAGTGCAACAGGAAAATACGCACATCATGTTGTTTACTGTTGTGTACTACTTTTGACCAAGACAAATAAAATGTCTAAGTAGGATGCATCTTTGCTTCTTTCCTAACACATATTTCTGGAACTGTAAAATAGAGATTTGTTAATTTTTGACAATGAAATGGGAGAAAAGTATTGTGCTATCCCAGGAATCAGCCTGAAGCTAGAAGGGAGAGTGGAATAGGGAAAAAGAAGTTCCGTACTGAGAAATTAATCACAGCAATAAAGATTCAAGGCCAATATATAGTCTGCTAAAGAATTAGCACTATATCTTTATCAGCAAGTCTGGTAATTCAATCACACCTTCAAGCACAGATTGCAGCACAGAGACACTGCGCCCTGAGGAGCCTGTACGCTCACACACACCTGAGAAGGACCCATGGATCAGCACACCTGGTGACAATCTCTAGGCTGTAATATACAGCACCATGTCATATTTTGAGTCCATATGCAAAATTTTCATTTTCAGCACCTTCAGTCCTGCTATTTCAGTACTTTGATTATTACAGTTATTTTCTTATGTTTTCCTAGTCTCTTGACATTTCTAGTCCAAGAATTGCAGAGAATGGATTCTTAAAAGTATTTCTGTAGAATCCCCTAAGAGTGCAGTAAAAGCGTATATGAGGCACATAAACACAGTTCAACCCACATGTAATTGCTGGCCTCATCTCTGTACTCCCCTGCTCTGGTCACCAGCTTCCTCTTTCTCACCCCAAGGCAGAAAGTGGCATGATTGGACAGAAGTCCTTGTGCTGAGACACCTGGTCCTGTATGTAGTCTCTGACTGCTCAGAAAAAACACTTGATAAAGACTTCTTAAATTGATGCTTCACATTGTCCAGCTTCTAGGAAAGGGATTATAACATATTGAGCATTAAGAGAAATAAATGAACACTAATGGATGAAAGTGAGAGAAACAGGCTAGTATCATTGCTGGCTTACACTCTCCTGGCTGTCACTGCTCACCTGCTGATTGGTGGGTAGAGTACAAAGTTGGTTATTGCTGCCTTCATCTCCCCATGCCTCTTAGACAGACACAAGCTGCATGGAATGGACCTCTGGTGGAGCCTATATCTATACAATCTGTTTCAAATAAAAAGAAATCCTTGAAGCTTACAGATAAAAATTCACTCAATTTAGAAGAAGCAAAGTTCAAAAATTCACTGTGAGTAGCTCCCCTGGTCTCTAGGGGACACAGACTTAAAAAAAAAAAAAAAAAAAGTAGTAAGAGAAAGAAAAAGAAACCAAGAAAAAGTAATTGACCTGAACAGGAGACAGTAAGAGCAGAGAGAATGAAGATAAGGTCCTTGAAGATACTAACTATTTCGAGCTTAGAAAAGATAAAAGGCTGACTTTAAAGCAGTCTCACTGCAGAAACTAAGTGATACTATAAACATGAATAGGAGTGAGGCACCATGAGCTCACTGACATGTATAAGGGGGGATTCAACTCCTTCATATACATTACATCAGGTTAGAAAAAAAAAAAATAAACCCAAAACCAAAGCCAAAATGAAAGCCAAAAGTAGAAAACAAAAACCAAAACCATAGCCAGCCAAACAAATGCCCCCACAAAACCCAAAAAACAGACCCAAAAAACCTCATTAACTGTGGGGGAAAAAAGAAATGGTATGTAATTGACCAAGAAATCAATACCTATAAGCAATCACCTAATAAAATCCTTGATTTTGAAAGTTTGTTGAAAAGACTCTTCTAACAGATCGTAAGAAATATGTAATAATTTGTATGTTAATACTTCATGTCATGTTTCTTTTGGGGTTTGATTAACACTGGTAAGTTCTGGATTGAGGTTCTTGAGGAGAATGAGCAACCAATCACCAAAAGTCTTTCACAGGGCTCAATCCTATGGCCAGTTCTGTTCAACAGATTTTTCAGCTACACGGATGCAGGAGCTGAATGTGCCATTAGAAAATTTTCTGACAGTACTGAACTGAGGGGTTCTGTTGACCCTCTTGAGGGATGATAGCCCTAATTTAGGGATCTAGACAAATCAAAGCATTGAGCAATTATTAATGGGGTGAAATTTACTAAATCCAGGTGCTGGATTCCACACTTGTAACAGTAGGACCAGGCACAAGTATGAACTGGGGCAGGAGTGACTGGAGAGCAACTCCATAGAAGGTTGACAGCAGTCCTAGTGGGAACCAGCAGTGCTCCCTTGCAACCAAGAGGGCAAACTCCTTTCTTGAGTGCATCAAACACAACATCTCCAGCTTATAAAAAGTGATGATTATTCAACTGTATTCAGCATTGGTACAGCCTCACCCAGAGTACTGTGTGCAGTTCTGAGCCCCACACTATAAGAATGTTGTGAAGTTCATTGAATGAATGCAGTGGAGGATAATGAAGGTGGTGAAAGGGCTGGAAGGCATACCCTGTGAGGAGTGGCTGAGGATGCTGGATTTGTCTAGTTTAGAGAAGACGAGGATGAGGGGTGACCTCAAGTTATTTGTTTATAATATAATTATTTGCAATTATTTATTTAGAGATAAAAATATTCCTCGCTTTTTTATTTCATTCTTTCAAGGTTTTGGCTTTATTTCTACCATATGTTATCATGGTATTTCTTCAGTGCTGCTGTTGCATAATATTCTGCCACCAATTAAATAACTGCACTAGAGAAAATTTTTCTTGAAAAGCAGAAAAACTTCAGTGTTGTGTCAGCATAAGACATCCACTCCTGAATACCACAGCAGCCAAACCTGTCTTCTTTTTCTTAATCCAGTAAGATGATAAAAAATAAGGGTTAAGTGCAATGTTCTTATACAAAATATGCAAAAACTTTAGTTTTTCCCTTATGTAGCATTTGCCATAACTAAAGATATTAAATACTAGCAGCTCTCACCAGAGGGCACAGAAGTATCTTCCTTGGAGATGCCTTTCACTTGACAAAAAAGGGTTTTGGTTGCTCACTGTAAAAGTCCACATCTCTTCCTTCCCAGCAGGCACTCTACTTTCTTACAGTTTAATTTTATGGCTGATGACACATACAAATGGCAAGCGTCTTAGCCTGTTATTTTACTATGCAGTCCTAATGAAAAAAAAAAATTAGGTAGCTGAGTTAGAGTTCATTAAAAACATCAAGAAGGATTTTTTTTTAACATGTTCTTATCCAGAAAAAAATTTAGGCTCATTTTTGAAAATTAAATTATACATGGAGGGTATTTTATTAAAAGACCTTTTGTCAGTTATCAGACACTATTCAGCTATTCGCTATTCATAAAAATTATTGCCTTGCAGTATTTTTAATGAATTAGCTACACTAAAGAATCTGTAACTGCTTATCCATCTACAGATGCCAAAAGCCCAAAGTAATTGTTTCAGCTGTGATTTGGAATGACCTATCAAGGTCACGGTTCAGCCTTCCTGAAGGAAGACCACAAAACAGATGGAGGATGCCTCATTTCAAGGAGATGTGGAGATAGGATAAGGTGGAATGGCTTTAAGTTTAGATTAGATATCAGGAAGAAATTATTTGCTGTGAGGGTGGTGAGGCACTAGAACAGGTTGCCCAGAGTAGTTGTGAATGCCTCATCCCTGGACAAGTTTGAGGCCAGGTTGGATGGGGCTTTGAGTAACACTGTCCAGTGGAAGGTGTCCCTCCTCATGGCAGGGGAATTGGAAATAGATAATCTTTAATACCTCTTCCAATCCAAACCATTCTATGTTTCCATGATACAATTTAAAACAAATGTAAGGTTACATAATACGACATAATTCAAAATTTGTTGAAACTAATAGACTTCTTTAATGAGTACAGATATCTTAACTACTCTCAGAATTGGCCCAAGTAGACACTTTAAAATAGTTATCCTGCTTGGAAATGCTTGGAGAGTTCATGGTATCAGTATTCAGAAAATTCAATATACATGGACATCTAATTCAGCTGGAGTTTTTCACTTTGCCTTTGTGCAGCCTAACTGCAGAGGTTGGATAGGCTCCTAAAAGTAAAGGTGAAAGTCTAGTACAGCTATTCAGCATTATTTTTTTCAGGATGTTGCATGGGGAATCAACTGACATCATGAGCTCCAACTGTTATTTATTCTAAAACATTAGAGTGAGAATATTGCTATCTCAAGGGCTTTCCATCTGCTTTGTACACAGCCAGAACACCACCTGTAGCAACTCTTGTTTCATCTGCACCTCCACTGCTGCACTCCACAGCCCTAATTACTTGCCTGTTTATTAGCTTAACTCATTAAATTATCAAGTTAAAAGTTATTAAGGTCATAACTTTTTACATCATCCTCAAATATTGGCCTTCAAGGCTATCTTGAGACTATAACTGTTCAATAAGAGATTATAAAAAAAAAGATGAAAGGAGTGTAGGCACAAGTCAAAGTTTCCCCAAGAGCTTCTGTTTCCCCCTAAGTTTTTCTATCCCTTTTGCTGGCCATCAGAAGTTCAAATTCCCAATTTAGGAAGATTGTTTCCTAAGCACCAGAAATATATATTCACATTACTACCTAATTATATCCAAACAGGAATAAATTTCAAAACCAATAACTTTGGTACATAGAATAAATTAAGACTTATTTTGAGATGTTTTCTTGAAATTACAAATATAAAATGGTTTGGGATGAAAGGGGTCTTTGAAGATCATTTGTCCAGATGTCATGGACAAGGACAACTTTCACTAGATCAGGTTGCTTAAAATCACATTCAGCCTGATCTTGGAGCCTTCCAGCACTGAGACATCCACCTCTGAAAAACGTGCTCTAATGTCTCACCAACTTGAGCATAAGAATATTTTCTTCCTTATATTCAATCTAAATCAACCCTCTTTCACTTTAAAACCAGTGATCCTTGTCCTGTCAGTACCGGCCCTATTAAAAATCCTGTCCCTTCTTTTTTAAAAGTTCCACTGGAGTATTGAAAAGGCACAATAAGATCATCCTAGGGCCTTCTCTTCTCCAGGCTGAACAACCCCAACTCTCTCAGCCTTTCCTCCTGGGAGAGATATTCCAGCTTTTTGGTCATAAATGTTAGATCAGGAAACATATTGCCAGCAGGCTGAGGGAGGTGATCCTGCCCCTCTGCCCTGGCCTGGAAAGGACACATCTGGAATTTTGAGTACAATTCTGTACTCCCCAGTGCAAGAGAGACATGGAGCTCCTGGAGCACATTCAGTGGAGGCAACAAAGCTGATTGAGGGACTGGAGTATCTCTCTTATCAGGAAAGGCTGAGGAAGCTGGGCCTGCTCAGCCTGAGATGACTTAGAGGAGACCTTATCACTGTCTATCAGTATCTGAAGGGAGGGTGCCAAGAGGATGGAGCCAGGTGATTCCAAGCTATAGGACAAGAGGCAATGGACATAAACTGATGCACAGGAAGTTCCACCTTCTTTACATTGCAGGTAATTTCACATTGGAACAGATTGCTCAGAAAGGTTGCAGAGTCAATCTGACCAGAGGTACTCCAGAACCCTCTGGATGCAATCTTCCGCCACGTGCTCTAGGATCACCCTCCTTGAGCAGGGAGGTTGTACCAGGTGACTCACTGTGCTCACTTTCTGTCCCATCCTGTGGCTCTGTGATTCTCTGCTCTGCTGCTTTATCAGGTCCATTCCGTTCTTATGCTGTGAACCCTAGAGCTGGATGCAGTACTCCAGGCGGGATGTCACCAGAGGAAAGTAGAAGGGCAAAATCATTCCCCTAGAGCGGTTTTCCACAATGCTTTTTTATACAACCAGGGATGCAATCAGACTTTTGAGTTGCAAGCACACGTTGCTGGATTATATCCATTTTTAAATTAACTATTATTCCCACTTCATTCGTTTTAGTGCTGCTCTCAATCCATTTATCCTCCTGTCTGTACTATGTTGGGGATTGCCCTAACCCATGTCTAGGATATTGCACGACTGATGGTAACTTCCATTCTGTGTGTCCTCATGAAATTAATGAATTTGCATATGGGAAAAATGAAGTTTGAACCAAAAGACATGGTGCACATGAAATAGAAAAATCCAAAGTAATAGTCTCTGGTCAAGGTGGGTTTAAAAATGAAAATATAGATGAACTACAGCAATTAAAATAGCTAAGTCAGCCAAACAGATGTGCAAGAACAGTCTTTGGATAACTCACTCAACAGTCTCATGTATGAAAACTTGAAGATGTTAGCTTCTGGATACTTAAATCTAGCACATTTCATTGTTACTCCCACTGCCAACATTAATGAGAACTCTTCGAGTATATTGAAGAGAAATAGATCTTTAAAGGATTTCATTTATTTTTTAAAGGATCACTTAAATCTAAATTACTATTAAAAGGAAAGGAGTGCTGAAGTAGAATTCCATTAAAATTACATTAATTCTCTCTCTCAAATGACTGCCATGAAAGTATCAATAATGTATTGAAGACCAGGGAAAGAGAAGAGGAAAAGAAAAAAGCAAATAATGTTTGCAATAAAAAAAAGTTTTGCTTAAAGTTTATCACAATGTATTTTAACACCTCCAAAATATTACCTCTGCTTTTCTCTTAATCAGAAATTCATATGTAAAATATGTTACAGTCTCATTTTCAATTTTATTACTATAATCAAGTTCATTTTAAATATAAGTATTATTTATTTTAGAAGATCAATTAACATTTTCCTTTAATTGAAATATTTATGGGGAATAATTTTGTACATAGTGGAGCATAAATTACTGTACTCTTTATATAATGTACTTTAAAATACAATATATTTATAGCTTACCCTGCATAACTATTTCTTGTTGGGTCTTATAATGCCTGACTGCCAGATACCCGCCCAGTCACTCTCTCACTTTCGCCAACATGACAGGAGAAGAAAATAAGATGAAAAAGTTCATGGGTCAAGAAAAGGACAAGGAGGTCACTTATCACTTGTCACCATGATCAAAGCATAGCTGAAGCAAGGAAAATTAATTTTCCTCCAGAATTTTTAAATTTTTTGGATAGTGAGAGACAAAGGCAGTACTAAAAACTCCTTTCTTGCTCCTTCCTCATTTTCCTAGGCTCAATTTCATTCCTTCAAGCCCAACTCCTCTGTCTCCTTACCCTATCCCCAAGGGAATATGTATCTGTCTATATCTATATCTATCTATATCTATCTATATCTATCTATATCTATATCTATATCATCTATATCTATATCTATATCTATATCTATATCTATATCTATATCTATATCTATATCTATATCTATCTATATCATCTATATCTATATCTATATCTATCTATATCTATATCTGTCTCTCTCTCCATGTATATATCTCTATATATATAAATATATCAGAATGGGTCATTGTAATAGAAACATCTTTTCTCTTTACTTTCTTTTATGAAAAGAAATTTTAAGCATATATTTTATACACTTAAAATTATTTATAGCATATGTTGGACATATTTTGGACCGAACAATTTGCAATATCTTTTTCCAGGAACTCCAGGATGATATTCTTCCAAATATTGCAGGTGAGAATTTTTATTCTCTATAGTGATGTTTTGGCCACCTAAGCCATGGCTAAATGATAGGTATTTTGTGAAAGGTTACAATGAAGAATAAATATCTAATTTCTAAGTCAATTCTAGGAAGTAGGTGTTATCTTCCAGTTGTCCAAAGGATTTTAGAAAAATGTTTCTCAAATAATATAATCAATTTTATTTACAATGTTAAAATCTTATATAACATATTTTTATTTGCTTGACAGAACATAATTTCTAACATAAAAAATTTAAATATTCACACCCTGGGTCGGCTTTGCAGCTGGTAGAACTAGAATGATTTATACCATCTGAAAGTTAGGATCTCATGTTTTTGAAAAATGTGTAACTAAAAGTGGTATAGTACAATGTTTTCTTACATGACAGCATGTGTCAAGTGTCAATACATGATTTATAAAGGAAAGTTTTAAAATGCTGTATAAAGCAAGAAAATGAAATAAAAGAGACAGTATGTATGGAAAATTCTATATAGAACCTTGACTAGCAGCTATTTGTAACTTGAAATAATAATTAATGCTGATTTCTTTTTAGTACTACAAAGTGTACTAGAAGCAATATGACTGTGTTTAGCCATCAAAAAGACAGTCTTTTGACATGTCTGAACACTTTACTACACAATTCTCTGTCATGCTGTCTTTTGCCACAAAAACTCCTCTGTATTCAGGTTCCAAGTTTTGATACGAAGTGGGGGGTAGACAGGTAGAAAAGGGGTATTTTTAATGGTTCTTAATATTTTTCTTCTAATACTGTTTCACACTGTCTTTCATAGAACTTTCAAAGTCCTGCTGAAGCATTTCCTCACACTGAAACATCTATGAATGGGTGACAACTGACTGTAAAGAAAAATGAATCAAAACAAAATCAAAGTTATGTGATCACCAACCTTTTTTTTTTTTTTTTTTTTGTATACCAGCCCCTGGTATCTATATAAAAGGCTTTTATGTGTCTTTTCTAAAGTCAACCCCTTGGTCACTATAAGTTTTATCAATGAACTACCTCTGATAAGGACTGCTGCAGTGACTTTGAACATAAATATAAGTTTTGTGAACTTTTCACTATCAATACCATGCCCTGTATGACATCTCTAAGACCTTTATCAAAATGCTTTACACAAGTGCTCCTGCTCACTATATGAAGAATTTCTCACTAAGTACAGAGAGATAACAACAAAAACTAGTGAGTCAGTATTGTTTGTCTTTTCAACACTCAGTATCTACAGTCAAATGTCTTTAATTGTAAAGAATTAAACAAGGATTTAAATGCTAAACAATCCCCTTAATAACACATGATAACATCAACATCTATTTCAGTGGAACTTCTCTATCATATTTTCACAGGTTATCAAAGTCTCAGGTTTGCTTGTCATGGATTGTTCCTAAGCAGATGTGTAGGGCAAAACAAAAGCGAGTGGAAATGTATTGAGTTCTTCCGTTGTCAGTGTTATACAAGTCCTCATATTTATTGAGTTTGTACATCATGTTTGTACACAGATAGGAGCCATAAGAGTTCTTCAGACATGAGGGCAAAATTCATGACACAGATGACATCCATATAGACCATGGAAGTCCTGCAGAACAGGCTGGCCACCTTCTTATTGGGAAAGACTACAGGACATGCTGTTCTCTGGACAGTAGTCGAGTTTTTTCTTTGAATTGACTGGCATGGGTAAATGGGTAATGATACAAAAGAGTTTGAATTATTGCAGACAAATGTATCATTTACCTCCATGTCTGGTCTTATATAAGTTTTGATGTAACCTAAGAATTCAACTACATAGTTCTCACTATGCCAGGAGGGGCATCACAAGCACCAGTAAACTTAAATTCTCGCAATTTAGATTGCAGGTATATGCAATAGAAATAATAAAAAATGTATAGACAGAGAATGGTAGCCTATATGGATGTGGGGTAGCCAAAATTATTGCAGAATAAGGAAGATAAACTGTCATGTGATGTTGACATGGTATTGGTCAGGTCATCAACATCACAACGTATCTGCTCACAGATTTTAAGGACATCTCTTATCAGGAAAACAATGGATAGCTTATACTCTTGCTGTCAGGAAAATAGAGTAAATAAAATCAGAATAATGGAGACTCCTTCATCTACCTTGACCTTGAAGTGACTAGGAAAGAAAGCAGCAGTAATACACTGCTGCCCTCTGCCTTTAAATAAGACTTTTAAAGTGCTCCTGTTCCATCAGTGTGCAACTGGAAAACCATTTGTTATGTGTCCTTTATATGCACAAATACAAGGAAAAAAAATATTTAACACTAAACTTCCTGCTGTCATTTATGGAATTGGATAAAATTAGTTGAGATAAATTAGAGATGTTGCACAATCTATCCCGTGACCTCGCATTCCTACATTTCTAGATGAATTAGTTCATTGGTACAGTCACACAGAAATGCTGAGTTAAGGAGGTCTTTGAATTTCATGCCTTTGATTAATGTGGATTCATATCCATAATCTTTAAATAGAATATTTCAGTATGACATCAAAAATCCAAATACATGATAAAAGAGTTAATCTAGAATCTATGGATGCACTATAGGACTGTTGTCAGTAATGATACTTTGTACTGATAGAAAATATATGGTAATTTATCATCATGGTCTGTTATCTCTCTTGGATTATCTAGATATGGTTCCTTTTTCTGTAAGTAATGTTTTGCTTTTTCTTCTTGGTGAATCTTGGAGCTAGTGTGCTGAAAATATATTCCTGCTGCGGAGGAACCAGGCTTATTCAAGATGAGCTTTACTTGTTTTGTGTCTACAGAAGTACTGGATATCTCTAGCAAGGTTGCTACAGGGCTTGCAGAGCAGAGCTGATTTTGAGTTCCCAAAGGTGTGCTCCACATTCATGTAGACAGTTCACAAGTAAATTCCAAAATACTCTGTTTATGGGGAGACATCAGAATACAAGTCCTATCTCATTTACAATTTCTATTTCATTATAAAAATTGAAATCAATATATTTGCTTTTCACTCTGTGTATTTCCGCTTCTGTAATACTGAAAGAGAGGACAAAAAAGATCAAACAAAAATCAAGCTGCTAAGGTGAGGAAAGCTTTCTATCCTTTCCCCTCTTACCTATATTCTCTTTTTGTCAAAATTCTTCAATGCTGACTTCTATTTCTAGAAGGACACGTTCTAAGGACATGTCAAAGTAAAAAGAGAACTCTTTCTTGAGAGCATTTAGGATGAAATACACCAAAGAAATTCATATAATGATAATTTATTGTATGAAAAGCTAACAGATCATTCTTGACTTTCCAATACCTTATGTAACCCCTATATTTAAATCATAAACTGAATTGAGTGAAAGGTTCAAAGACTTGATTACTGGATAAAAGACAGTTAGTGGATAAATTTTAAGTGCCAGCATGGAGAACACTAATAACAGAGGCTTCTTCAACATATAAGATGAAGGTATTACAAATTCAGATGGAACAAAATCTAAACATAAATAGGTTCAGATTAACACAAACCATAGAATATCCTGAGTTGGAAGACACCCACAGGGATTATTGCGTCCAACTCCTGACGCCCTACAGGAGAACCTATAAGTTGAACCATATAAAAGTGTTGTCCAAATGCTTCTTGAATGCCAACCAGCAGGCTTGGGTCCATGATCACTTCCATGGGGAGCTTGTTCCAGTGGTCAACCACCCTGTCAGTGAAGAACTTTTACCTTCTATCCAATCGGAACCTCCTCTGATGCAGCTTTAAGCCATTCCCTCATGTTCTTTGACTGGAGTAATTTACCAGAGTAAATTCACCAACAGCTGTCTCTTCACTCCCTGTACTGCAAATTTCTTGCAAATATAAATACCTTACTGACCAAAAAAATTTTACCTCTAATGTTTAAAGTGAGGCCTTAGCTATAGCATCGAAGTATGTTTTCTAACCACTGCTTGCAGAAAGGGGGCTCTATCCCTACAGTATTTATCTTGATACCAAAGATTCCATTTGGCATGATACAGAAGTCTAATGATGGATAAGAATTGTGAGCATTAAATTGAACTGGAATATAATAAAAATTTTAAATATCATTCTTCAAATATAAAGGGTTTTTTATTACTTTTCCAATGCTCAAAAAATATATTCCATGCTAATTTTTGGTGTGCCAACAGCAGACAACTCAAGATTTTAATAATTTTGATCAGTATGAGAGGTAGATAGATAGATAGATAGATAGATAAGATAGACAGAGGGCCAGAATAAGGTACTGAATATTTACCAATGTCCTGAATTCCCAGCTGTTAAAATTTCCTAGGTTAACAGGCAAAGTTTGAAAATTGCTTTTGTTGTGGATTATGGACGAACAATTAAAATTGTAAGGGTTTTCTGAATAGGTTTTCATCAACAACAGGGAGTAGTGGAGATGCTTCTTTTCCCCAGTTAATGAGAAATGTTAATTACACAATGTTAAATACTTCCTGAGAAGTTACTAGAGATTATAGGAAGACAGGAATTTAAGAAATAAATGTGTTTTCTTTGGCCCTGCAGTGATGAGTTCAGCACTGCTCTTTAGGAAAGATCACATATAAGTAATTTCTAAAAGGGCCTAAGAGTAGAACAGACAGTTCCTAGAAAAAGACGATAGCAAGAGGTTGATGTTTCTGTAGGTGAAATTGATTGATTGTTTTTCTAGACTATGTCTCTGACAGTAAAAATATTGATGTAAATCATAAATATTTTATAGATATAGAAACTGACTGAGAAGGGAATTAATTTTATTATTTAACACATAACAAATTCTTTCCATCATGAAACAAAACAATACAACAGGACAGAACTAGTTCAAGATTCTTAATAACATTTTTGCATTGCCTATAGGTATAAAAAAGCCAGAAGTCTGTGAAAGAAAGTTTTCAGGAACAAGGTCCACAAATACTTTTATACGTTTTTTCCATAATTTATTTTCCACAATATTTGTATTATGAATATCTGTGTCTTTATCTGGTATCACTAAGACAAAAATATGTTTTGACAAGTTCCCTTAAACCTCCATTGGAATATCTTATCTTGCTGCCACTACTTTGTTATTATTTCAGCTATATTTATTTTCAAGCAATCAATACTTTAGGGGAAAGAAAAAAAAAAGGAAATGTAATAAAAAAAGAATAGGATAAAACTGATCTTCATTCTTCTTGGATTAACAAACTACTATAGTCTCTCTTGGGTAAAGGGCTGGTATTATGGTCTAACCATGCTGGCCATCAGCTCAGCCCCACACAACTTCTCACTCCCTGTTACTGCAGGATGAGGAAGAGAATCAGAAGAGTAAAAGTGAGAAAAATGTTGGGTTGAAATATAGACAATTTAATAAGTAAAATAAAAGCAATGAATGCAAACAAAAGCAAAATAAGAAATTCATTCACCACTTCCCATTGGCAGGCGGGTGATCAGCTGTCTCCAGAAAGGAGAGCTCCATCACCTGTAATGGTGGCTTGGGAGGACAAACACCATCCCTTCAAATGTCCTTCCTTTCTCCTTCCTCTCCTAGCTCTGAATGCTGATCATGATGTGGGATATTATGCAACATCCCTTTGGTCAGCTGGGGACAGCTGTCCAATCTGTGTTGCCTCCAGGCTTCTTGTCACCCTCAGCATACTTACTGACAAGGGACTGTGAGATGTAGAAAAGGCCTTGACTCTGTGTGACCACTGCACAGGAATAACAAACATCTCCATATTGCCTACACTGTTCTCATCACCAATTCAAAGCAAACACCATAAATGCAACAATGAAAAAACCTAATGCTATACTAGCCAAAACCACTGCTGCTAGCTACCTGTGCTGATATGAATACAAGTCTTTCAAACAGGTCAAGTTACTCCCAATAAATACATTGATAGGATCCTAAAACTACACTTAGTAGGTACAATTTTACTTCTTTTAGTCCTAGCTATTCCTTTTTTGCCCTACATCCCAGGCTGCATCCACTAGGGAAGATTCCAGAAGACATGTTGATAATTATTTTATGAACCTATCAATGATGCTTTAATAACTAAAGCACATCTAAGACCCTTCAGCAGCAGCTGATTTAAGTTGCTGTCATTTCCTCCTGGGTGCAGCTGGGGTGGGATAACTGCTGATGCTGTTGTGAGAACAGCTGCACAAGCTATTCAGCCAACTGGAGCTGGCTGGCAGCAGGCTGCTGAATACAAGCTGCTGCTTATTTGCAACAACAACATCCTACCAGGGAGCACTGTTATTTGCTGCTATAGAGGCTTGAAAGTAGTGCCAGGTAGGAATTTCTGAGGGTTTAATCCTAGGTCCCGTTTTCAGCTTGTATTCTGTGACATTCTAAAGATTATTGAAGACCAAAAGACTAGCTGAGTAGTTTGGGATATGATCCTGCAATGAGGAATGCAAAATGAAGAAGCTTTTCTTCTGTTATATCTAGTGGTAAGAGCCAGCTGGCTGTATGGACATAGCCACTGAGAAACATGCAATAGTTAATGTATTCAGCTTTTTGGAGTAGATGAATATAAACTTTTTGTGAGATTTAAAATCCGTAAATCATAGAGGGCTGTGACAGATAATTTTGTTTTGGATACACTTCCTAGACTGAAAATATGCTCTCATATTTTACTAGTTTGGCTAGTGTGATGGAATAAACCCAAAAATATTAACAGAAGCTATTCATGTAATCAGTACAAATAAAGAATGGAGTCTCATAAATGAGTAGGATCATAGAGACAAGTCCTTCCTGAAACAGGATATTTATTTTATATTAAAAAGACAGAAATTTAATAAGATAAATCTCTTAGCTTCTTCTGCTCCAGCTTTTTTTTTTTTTTTTTTTGATTCAGGAAATGGTTGCCAGTTTAGTTTTGTCTTAACTTCTTTATTTTTGTTTTTTAATTCTTATTTTTAAGGTTGTCAAAGGATTAGATTTCTTATTCTTTGAAAACTTTATGGGCTAGGGTTGCATACAGCAGAGGAAAGCAACAGTCTTTTCTAGAACAAGAATGAGCTCCTCATGAGGGTTCTTTTTATTGATGTGACACCTTAATGACAAGAAATGGAGCAAATGTTTATTTACGTCATGTTCTATTTCCCCCATAAGAAGCAAAAATATCTTGAAGAGCAGAGCAGTTTAAAGGCAAGGCTTAGAATGACTTGGAAAATTATATTAAACTATTCAGAGAATGAGGAATAGTTCCAGGATGTTGCCTTTGGGGCTCATTTTTGAAGGACAGAAAAAGGATCTCCTGCATGATACTTGTAAGGCCACAGCAGAATAGAGACAAAAATGTACTAGAACTTTTGATTTTTTAAATTTCTTTTTATAACTCTATCCACTTCCATAACAAAACTTAAAAATTCCCAAGGGACCTTTGCAGGACTGGCAAAGGGAGGCTAAGGAGAAGGAAAGTGGAATTTCCATACTCTAAGTATCACTATTAATTCAGACTCTTTTTCTCTAGAGCAATAGGTGTGATCTTGAACATGAGAACAGTTTTATAAAAGCTCCCACTAAGCAAAATTCAGCTGTGGGAATAAAAGACAATGTGAGGAAGCTAGAAACAGAATACAAGAGCGTGAAGGGAGTTTGGATTCCCTTTCATGGAACTATGTGCAAAAAGTTCCAGATGACCTTTACCATATTCCAGAAACATTTTAAATTCTTATTTTTCTCTACTTTCAAGGGGTTTCCCTTGCAGATATTCTGGATTTTTTTTGCCCTAGATGTCTATGTGAAAGGTGAAAAGGTTCTTGCTGTATAATAGATTATATCAAGCACATTGTCTAGACTTGAAGCAGTTGCAGAGAAAAGGACATTAGAGCAAGGTTAATAAAGTACATACAGAAGTGAGAAATAGGTTTTGAACATTAATATATAACTGAAGCTATTTCAAAAATATTTTCCTTTGATACTTATTTCCTCTCTGCCGCTATTTACTTAATGCAAGTATGCTAAGAAGAAATAGGAACGTGTATTTTTGCAAGCTAGAGTGCCACAATCAAGAATAATGAGAAGTACTCTTCAGTGAGTTGATGACCCTTTTTTGTTGTTTTATTTATTACTATTTTTTTCATGAGATGTTTCCAGATTTTCAGAGGAAGCTTCTTAAAAGCAGATGCTTAGATTTAAAAGCTGATTTTGTAACTCTTTCACCACTCCAGCTTTTTCTCTGTTCAACTGGATTAGTTTCACTTCATATATTAATTCATTGTAAATAATTTTCTTCTAAAAATTCTGCACATAGCCGGCTAATACAGTCATTTCAGTTACCCTTTCTTTTAATTATTTTTTTTCATACTTACAAAAGTGACAGTCTAGATGGAGTCTATTAGGGTAAATATATTAAAAAAAAGAGACATAGAGGCTCAGTGGGATCAGTCATTTACACTGAAACAGTTAAAGTAACTGTTGAAAACTCTCCAAAAATATCTGAAAGTCTCTCACATGGGTGATTTTTGTTCTCAGGAACAAAAGCTTTTGATAGCTCTTAGTATTTGTTCAAAAAGATGAAAATGGTTTGCTAAATTGCCTTCTCAAAACTGAAGGCAGACTTTAGACCCATTCTTTTTCATGTGGTGGAAAAAAACTATTTATTCTTTAAAAAGAGAACTTACAAATGAAGTTGAAAATTCAGAAAAACTTCTTTGATATCATACCAGCTGGGTAAATTGCCATAGAAGGATGGGTCCTTAAAACGTTGTTTCCTTCATTTGGGATTAAAAACAAAGATTCTCTGCAAGTGCTATAGCAGGAATCTAGACTCCTTTTTCTAAAGAGTTGCATCTTTGCAACTCCAGTAAGTAACTGAGAACTCTTTTGTGACTGACACACACCCACCCACCCACCATATTCTAAGGATGTCCCTGTAAGAAATATAACTCTCAGATTTTAAGAAAAGCTTTTAATTGATAAGGGCTCATCTGAGCCACAGCCCACAAAAAAATCATCTGTAAATTGCTTGGCAAGTGCCCATGTGGGGCTCTGAGAAGATTTTTAAATCCCTTAAAGGTCAAAACACCAAAAAATTCCCCCCCCACCCCCCCCCCACCAAATTTTTGAAGATAAAGGTAATAGACAAGACATTTAGTAGTATTTCAAAGCTCCTAAAATTTTAAATTAATTAAGAAAAGAAAGCTTTTTCCCTGTAGGTTCTTCCTTATTTTGTTTTCACAGTTCTGCAGTTTCCACAGCAATCTTTTTGACCTCTAGAAATGGTCACTGCTGAATTTCAAATATATATATATATAAAATTAATCTATGCTTTAATAATTCAGAATTCGTAAAATCTGGATTTTATAAGCCTCCACTATACTTACACGTATAACAGTCTTGCCTACATGGTCACCAATAATATACAAAACACATAGAAACGTATTTCTTTTTGTGATCTCACTGTCACTGTAAAGTATGTTTGAAACTGGAATTCAAAATGAATGAGATGGAAGGAAGAAATGAAAATGACAGAGTAAGCCTAGGAAACCAGGCTTAAATCGCTGCAGTTTTGCCAGTGTTTTTATCCGACTTCAGTTCTTATAAATTGCCCTACTTTATGTACCACAAAGTAGTGCTTGCTGCTTGCCCTCCCACAAATGATTTTCATATGCAGTATCTATCAAACCACTAGCAAGCTAATCTTATTTAAAGTACAGTAAATAGAACTCAAAAGCATAATGCAATAAAGTGCTAGGTTGGCATAATGCCAATTCAATTTTCCTGATTTAAAATCAACTTCATTATTATGTGCATTTTTCATTCAATAATCTTAATTATACATTGAAAACATGAAGAATGGCAGAGTAAAATCTGTAGTTAGGAGACTTTTTGACCAGGTTTAATCTCAAATGGATTTATATACAGCGTGTTTATAAATTAATATATATTTGTGCATTTATATACATCAACTGATAACTGACCACTCGATGATTTTGTTAACTATGGAATGATAACTCTGTGTTTTTCCTTTCAGGATTTCATACCTTTTCAAATTGATCTTTTTCCTCTTGACTCCTTAAGCTTCTGCATAGAAGGAAATAGAATAGACTAATTTAATTTGAAGAGGCCTACAATGATCATCTAGTCCAGCTACCTGAAATATTCAGGGCTGACCAAAAGTTAATGTCGTTAAAGGCATTATCCAAATGTCTCTTAAACAGTGGCTTTGGGCATTGACCAATTCTTCAAGGAAGCCTGCAATGTTTGACCACCTTCTCCTAAAGTTTCCTAATGTCTGGTCTGAACTTCCCCTGGCACAGCTGAGAACCAATCCTTCTTGTGCACCCTGTCACTGGATTTCAGGGAGAAGAGGCTAGCATCTCCCTCTTCACTTCCCCTCCTCAGGAAGTGGTAGAAAACAGCAAGGTCACCCCTCAGCCTCCTTTTCTTCAAACTAAACAAACCTAGACTCCTCAGCTGTGCCTCACAAGACAGGTCTTCCAGACCTTTCACCAGCTTTGTTTCCCTCCTCTGGATGCATGCAAAGACCTTCATATCCTTCTCAAATTATGAGGCCCAGAACTGCATGTAGTAGTCCAAATGAGGCCACTGCAATGTTGGATACAGTGGGATGATTTTGACTGGCTGGTGATGTTGTGTTTGATGCACATTTCCCTCTAAGTTCCATATTCATCTGAAATTTTATGTTTCTTATGCCTGTACAGATATTTTTACAACTTGTTCTCACCACTTACAAATTTTATTGGGAGTCTGAGCCATGATTACACAACTGTACCATATTAGTGCAAGACTTCAGATTCTTACAACAGAAACAGTAAAACTTCTAAGAGTCACAAAATACTTTAGTAGAGGTTATGGAGAAAAAGTGCTGAGCTTCACTTATTATTTTGTATATCTATTGACTCATAATTTTCCTGAACAGAGAATCTTGGAGAAGACAACTACAAAATATAGGTACTTGTTTCAGGATTTTTTAAATGCTAGAAAGAAGTGCATCTATTTTTTTAACTTCAGCATCACTGAGTTAGCAGACCAAAATAACTTTAATATTGTATGGGTCTAAATAATATAAGGGAAGCATAAAATATCTTCGTGGTGATGGCTTGATATGTAACATATATGTCATTTATAAAAAAAAAAAAATCCAAAACCTTCAAAACATTTAGAGCCTCCTTCTGAAAGTTTGCTAAGAAATACTCCTGAAAAGCAGAACGTGACTTAGGTGAAAGGAAAGGAAGGAGAAAAGTAAAGAAGATAAAATTTAAGGAAAAGATAGAAGAAGAGAATGTTAGCCTTGTCAGAAAACCATTATCAGTACAACTTATGCAATTTTTATAACTATGTTATTCTTTGCTTGGGCAAACCAACTTTTGTATTTTTTTCAAAACTATTAGAAAATGATTATGATAAAGTTTGGGTTTCTACATAAAACTACTCTTCATAATGGCAATATTATTTCAATTTTCTCATCTAGTTTATGTAAAGTGGCTTAACTAAATTAATACTTTCAGATTACAAAATAGCTGCCTATCAAAGATATTGTAAATTTTGTACTTTTAGCAGTTTATCAGTCTGAGATAATTTGGGAGTCTTGGTGTTCACATTAGAAATGTTAGAGAGAGGTGGTGCATATTTTTTCCAAAATATTAGCTGGGAAGGGCAGGAAAAAGTAAAAACCCGCTTGATAAACCATCTAAAACGTTGTTTCTAAGGTTAAGTCTTCTCAACAAGGTGAGGTGATAGCATGGATTCATACACAGTTCTTAAGGGGAAGATCTGCCCACAAGTATGACAAACAAAGCAAGTACCCATGAATCCTGGATAGGCTGCAATCCAACTTCAAAGCAAATCTCCACTTGCACATATCTTTGGAGCAGCATTTCACCATTTCCCAGGAGTAGGTTAATGACTGTAATTAGAATATTGAAAGAGAAAACATATCAATAAATGTACCAAAATCTATATGAATTTTGCGGTTGAAAAGGCAGCAGAGGGTTGAATAAATGTCATTCAGAATGTGTCAAGTCAGATTGAACTAAAGAAGCTGACTAATATTTGTCTGTAATCATACTGATCTTTCATTTCTTTATAATTAGAATTTAAAGGCTTTTCATTCTATTATGCTTTCACCCTCTTCCATCTGTTTCTATGATTTCAGATCGTCTAATTCCTTCAACCCTCTGTCAGTTCTTTAAAATTTCTCTTGAGCTGTTTTCTTCCTGTATTGATTACCACTGAACTGCAAGAGATCTTCCATCAGCTTGCCCTCTTTACTGCAACATTGCCACAGGAGGTAAACAGTTCAGAAAGAATTTGTAATGCCAGTTCACTGTGTTCCTTAATCAAATTCTCATTAAAGACCAATATACTCTACAAATTGCCATCCATAATGTCATCTATCCCATGAATTTCTATACCAGCCATCACTGTAATGACATCTGTAAAGCCTCTTACAAACTTTTTAAGGTAGACATTAAGAATTTACACCCACAATGACAGTCTTTATATCCAACTAAAGATTAACTAGCTGGGATAGGCAATTACTTTGAAAGTAATTTTTTTTTAATCATAGTGGCATTGAATGAGCAGAGTCATTGTTTTATCTGATGTTGGTGACCCCAACCAGAATGTGTGATAAAATAACAAGTGAAGCGAGTATGGAAGTGTTTTTTTGGGATCAATATCCTTATAGCAAAAGGTGTACTAATGATGAAAAATGAAAGACTTGTCAAAAGTAATAAAAATAACTGTATCTGACCTACATAATGGGATGCTTTTTGAAAAATGGTGAGTGAAGATCACACGGGTTTTTCAGGTAGATCTATACTTTTCCTTTTATAATTATCAAGACTCAGACAACCAGACAGTAAAATTCCAATGCAGAATGTAATATGGGGAAAAAGAATCACCTTAGTATAAGTGCTTCATGTAGTGGAACACCTGAATTCCTCTTTAGCCTTCTTTTCTTGATCCTGTACCCTTACTACTGGTAGTTTCATTCTAATTTAAAATACAAACACAGCCTAGGACCATTCTAATTTAAAATGAAAAGGCAGTGTAGGACCTCCGGGTCTGTCATTCCCAATTGTGAGATGCTACATTAGATGCTAAAAAATGTGCGCGATCCATAGTAATCTTTGCCTTTCTTTCCTTCTCTAGAAGTCTTCATTCCTTGTGCCAGTAGCAGAAGGACCTGTGGAATTTCCCCTACCAGCAGCACTTGTTGGTGATAGAGTTTTTCTGCTTAACACGGGCTAGCAGAGGTGAGTGGCTTTGTTAGAAAACTGATATGGAAAATGTAGAAAACAGCTGCATCATAAACTCCTATCTTCTGGTATTCAAAGTCACTACTAGCATTCAGGCCTACAGGAAGAAAATGTAGATAATATTGACCACCTGTTGCTGTACCTACTGGTATTGACTAGAATTTATTGAACGCAGATGGTATCAACTAAATTATTTCATTATTATTAATAAAAATAAAACAGGAAGAAAATTATTGATTACAAAAACCTTATGACTGTTGAGGAATCTGTCATATAAATCCTGACTTTAATGAAGATCTGATCTTATTATGATTTTCTCCATATCTCACAGTTCTGTCTTCTTATTCATCTTCAATTCTAAATGGATTAATATAGGCTATATTATATATTTTCAGACAACATTGCAATATATGGAAATTAATTATTTTGAAGTATGACAAGGATTAAATGCAAGTAACTAGTCTTTTTAGACCAAAATTCAAACATCTCAAGGTCTTTTATCTACAGAATTGATTTAGGGTATAGAAAAATACACAAAACAAAGGGGACCATTCTTCTGGTTTCAGTTACAGTTTTAAATAATGATATTTAGACATCTTTTAAAAAAATAAACCATCAAAAAAAAGTCTTAATGAAAGAGCAAATTGAATAAACATTGTAGAAAGAACATTTTTTCCTGCATACATACCAGGATTTGGTTTTCTGGCAGGTGAAAAAAGGAAAAATAGAAACCTCCACTTAAATGTAGAAGGTAACAATTTATATTGTTTTTCAAATTGTACTTTCAAAAAAATTGAAAGAAAAAGTGGAGATAAATGTGTCTGGAATTTTCATGTCTCATAAAAGCTTCACCAAATCTGAATGCCCATGCAAAAAAACCGTCATTCTAATATTAACAAAAATGAAACATTTGTCCCGGTTTACCAGACAGAATTAACAGAAAACACAAGATACATATATTTAAATGTAGTGTTGGTTGATGTAGGTGAAGAAGCATAAGTTTTTGATGTAGCAGAACAAAATTATTTATATTTGGATATTACTCAAGCAAATTTGGGAGACGAACAATGTGACATCTGCTCCTGGCTAGGAAGGCTCTGGACTCTTCTGCCCTTCAATTCCATTTTGGATGCAAATTAAAAAGTCAAAAAGAGTATTTATTGATATCTAATTAAAATATTTTTAAAAACTACATTAAATTCTGGCAGTCAAAATTCTTATAGAAATTACTATCAAAGATTTGTTACTGGATTTATTTCTGTTGTTTAATTTTGATATTGGAAGTTTTCCAATCAAAGCAGATAAACCCAAGCAAAGAGTAAAACCCAGAAGACTCAAGACAAGAAGCAAAATTATAGATTTTTTTTTTTTTATACATGACTAAAAAGAAAAATAAAAAAATAAGAGTCCAAGATCACTGGCTGGCTTCCTTGCTTAGAGATGGGGCACAGTACCAGATTGTAATATATAAAGGATTACATTATTTGATGGCCAAATTACAGACTGGCCTGAAAGTAAATGATTCAATATTCTAAATTATAAACTGAGTTTTAGGTTAAGAAAAATTAGAAACTCACTGGGATGTTCTGGTCAGATGTGAATTCTGGACCAGAAACTAATGACAATGTTAGAAGTATATTGGAGGTGAAGAAATGATCTAACTGTATGAATTGCTTGTGCTTTTACAATGAATATAACATGATTTACAGAGAGGAATCAAAAGAAAATAAAAAGGCTTTTTTAGTTCCAGGATTGAAAAAGTTAAAAAAAACTGAAAACAAGAGCAACCATGTGGGAATGAATCCTGCACCTCTTTGTTATGCTGATTAATGCTGGAATCGTTTATGTTCACCATTATAATCAAGAAAAGATGACATTTCAGTGAGTCAAAACCCAGAAGTTTGGCAGTTATTAAAGATTCAGACAAACTTTTTTGTTTTTTTTAAATATTTTGTTCTTCTACCAGACTGTCTGAAAAATCTTAGTTTAACATTGACTCATGAATGGCAAAAGCAATTTGGAGCTGATTTTCAAGTAATGTTTCAGTGCCACTTCCCCCGTATAGCGAGACTTACTACCTGTTCAAAGAATGTGAAGAGGGAAAAAGAGTTGAGGTTTCCATAGTAACCTTTAGTAGTTCAAAGTAAAATTGCATAAAATGAAATCATTATCACTCAGCCACTAAAGACGACAGCTCAGCTGATAAAGATGCCAAGTTGTAAATGATTACCGGTGAGTAACAATTTTTTTCCTACCTTTAGTATTGCTATGCCTTTTATAACAAAAAAAAAAAAAAAGAAAACTGTAACAAACCAAATGATAGAATCTATGTGTCTGTTATGTTTAACAATTCTGAAAACTGATTCTTAATTCAGAAACAATGTAACTTAGAATACATGGTATCCATGGTAACCCAGGAGTTCCTAAAGATCACTCTGTTCATTTATCGGGAATATGAGCAGATTGTTTGTCTCCCGGTAGACTGCAAAATGTCCTGTTACTATATGGCTTGAAAACAAACTCAAAATGGCTAAGAGAGCTTTCATTTCTCTTGCACTGCAGTAAAGAAAGACAGATCTTTATTCATACCAGATAATAATAGTATAAAATAAATTGAAAAATCTTTGAAGTAATTAATTCCTGAAACCCTCCTAAAAGAAGCTGACAGATTGAGCAAAAATACCTTCTCAGAATCAATAGAAGAAAGCAAATCCTTGAAAAGAAAGTCTTTTTGAGGCTTTTTTTCCTCCCTCTCACAGGTGACTGAAACTAGACAATCACTTCAATGCTGTTGATCCCTAAGGGCATTTATCAGTTACTGTGAGTGACAAATGTTTCAGAACATTTATTTATTAAATTGTTTCTTTACAGATATAATCTGATACAAGGAAACATATTTTAACTCTGGTGAAGGAGGGGTTTGCTGCTTTGATCTTTTTGAGGTTTTTTTCTGAATATATATTTATTGAGAATGAAAGGAAGAATTTTGTGTATCTTAAAGTTCAGGCTCCTATTATTAAAATATCCTCATGCAATTTACTGTGCCATCAAAAAGATAGAACTCTTCAGTCGCCAGAAACCTAGGAAAACATATACCTAGTGTCCAGCTGCTAATCCCCTTTGGGCTACTCAGTAAATAACTTGAAACAAAACAACAATACCAAAAAAACAAAGAATCACATACAATAGATGAGTTTGGTATTGTTAGGCTGATTCTGCTGTAGCCTCTACTGGGATAGGAACTGGTCTGTAACCTGTTTCTGAGGAAAATATGGAGAGTTTGGAGAGTTCCCTGCCCCTATTTCATGGTCTGGATGAAGAAATGTACACAAGGACTACGGAAGCATATGCATGTTTGTAAATTCCAGCACAGTATGGTTAGGATTTCTAAGCACCCTGATAGTAAAATAAATAAGAGATTTTCAGTGAATTTTTCTTCTGGTATGATATTTGAAGTAAATTTTATTCATTATGCTTGAAAAAGAAATTTCTTTTTCAGAAGAAAGATAAAAAATGGGTTTAGACTGATGTTTGGGCAGTATTACTAAGCTGTGTGTTAGGTTGTGTCTTCAGACAGATGTGGTCTCCACCTTTGTTTACCAAATTGTCACCAGGGTGGAATTCAGGGCATTATATAAATCTGATGCGACATCCAAGCTAACAGAATGGTGCTCCAAACTTCTCCCAGCTCTTGTGCTCCATAACATGGCACTGCATTGCAGTAGCAGTGTGCACACCATGCATCACCCTAAGCTCAGTGCCTCATTCATGCAATGGATTGACATGATTGGACGGAAACTGAAGCTGAAAGCTTAAAAATAATTTTTTTGAGATTTTGCATAAAATTCCCATAGAAGGACTTTGGTAACAGTGCATAGTTTTAGAGTAGAAAGATGAAAGAAAGATGACTTTGATACACATGTGTTTTTGGACTGTTTTCTTCCTATACACTTTAGTTTTTTAAGTGAATTTGTTTATATACAGGAAGTATATCTATTCATTCACACATCAGTTTCTTTATCATGTGTGTGAATTCAACAGAAGAGTAAAACAAAAATAAAGGACCAACAATTCTGAAAAGAATTATTCTTTCCTTCTTCTCAGTCCTGGATCCTTGATGGTTTAAAATCATCTGTATTTTCTATTCCTATTTCTGATGATTCTCCCATTATAATAAATCCTCTAAGGACCAGTCAAACCTTCACTTCTGTTGAATTGTGCTACTTAAAACATATTTTTACTTCATAACATTCTCAAAGATCTCAAAAAAAATTTTACAATATGTCATAATGAATTTCAGAAAAAAGGACAAGCGATCCTTTTAAAAATATTTGAAAGAAACATCATTTATTGAAATTAAAAACTAAATCTGAAAAGAAATTCAAGTTCCACTTTGTAACAATTTCTAATAAATTTTCTAAAGAAAGCAAGCATAAGTGCAGCTGAAGTAATTAGAGACAACTAATCATTTAACTTAGTCAATATTTTGTGCAAGAACTTTTACAGAAATAATATTAAAGAATATTAAAGATGTTCAGCTCAGGCAAATTCACCAGCAGAATTAAATTTATAAAAAGCAATGTAAAATGAGAAGTGAAATTGTATATTGCTGCAGAAGATCGTTCGAGATTGAAAAGTCTATTTCACAAATAATTTGCATGAAAAATTAAAAAAAAGGAAAAGCTGAAGAAAAATTATAAGCCATCCATACAGCACATTAAGATTTGCTCCTACTGTTAGATCTTCAGTGTCTCTTCTTACATGGATTTAGCTACTGAGGTTGCTCTTCTAAAATACATCTCTACCAAATTTTGTCTCAGACATGGCAGTATCCAGTCCTTGCTCCTTTTCACTGAGCACTGATTCCCCTGTGTTCCTATGCATTTAATTTATAACTTCCCTCTCCACTCTTAAAATTAGCAGCCAGCATGATTCTTTTGCTGTGGTTACTGCTTCTTTTTTCTCTTAAATATGTCTGTTCCTGTTATCTTTCTGAGAAGAACATGCATTTCATTATTTCCTTAAACTCTTCAAGGTCTGTCTTTCCAATGGTGTCTTCAATTGGCTTGATACAACTCAGATGAAAAATAAAATCACATTTCTTGCAAGAACATAGCAAGAACAAAGCTAACACAGCTAGCTAACTTTATTCCTTTATTTAAGTGTTTTATTTATGGGTCATTTATCTCCACATTTATTTACATGGAGTTTCCAGTGCAACTAATAACCACAGGAGTGGAAAAAAATTGTAACCTGGAATCATTTCTGCAAATGATGTCTCATTCACACTGAAAACAAGATTAATCTCACCCATCTTTACATGTACATATGTAAGATAAGGAAGTTTGGTTTCCTTTAAAAAGAGTGAGGCTCACAAAGTCATAATTCAACTAATTATTTTAGATTTCCTTTAGATGGCCACACGTGCTTAGAACAGGTGAATAACAATGATGTAGATATAAACATTTATGGCTTAATTCCTTTGCCTGCACTTAAACTCCTAGTGTTTTTATCCTGCATGGATGTAACGTAATCTTCTTCAAAGGTCTGGCTCTTCATGCGTGCCCTGTACTGTCCTATGAAGATGTTTCTTATGCCTTAGGAACTCTCAGATGATTACAACTGATTTGAAGTTCAGGATATGCACGTTTTAATATCAGTGTGTGAGGCAGGGGCTACATTCAGTTTTCCAAACATAAGTACTGAATCTTACAGCTACCAAAGCATATGGTAACCTGCCTGGCTGCCAATTGTTGCTCCAGAAAGGCATAGGTCCTCCATAAGTGCTTTGGAATAGCTTCCAGCAGCTCTCTTTAAGCCTTCTTAATTAAAACTAGATGCCTCGATACAGCAAACTGAAGAGATCTTTAGATGTGGAAGCTGCCATTATGTCTAAGAGAGAACTAGGATTTAATTGTGTTGCCTAAATGGA
Source organism: Eopsaltria australis (assembly GCA_034509425.1). Classification (NCBI taxonomy): domain Eukaryota; kingdom Metazoa; phylum Chordata; class Aves; order Passeriformes; family Petroicidae; genus Eopsaltria; species Eopsaltria australis. The sequence continues at coordinate 150,278 of JAVTVJ010001630.1, forward strand.
GCTGACCAGCAATATCTGAAATTTCCCAGGTTATCCAAGCCCATATTCAGCTGTCACCTTGGAATAGCACATATCTCCCTTCTGTCCTGTGTAGTGCCCAACAGCTTCATGCATGTCTCTGCCATGTCAGTGTAACACAATTATATAATTACCTAAAATTTCACCCCACATCAATGTATTCAGTGCTGTCAAAGGTGTTACTCAAATCAAATGAGCCTTTCAGTTACCCAGAAGTGGTCATCCATCTCCATGCATTCCCTAGGATACCCAGGAATGTTATTGAACGGAGATTTGCACTGTTTTGGCCCAGCTACTGGAAGCCAGACCTTGCAACAAGAAAAATAACTCCAGGTATTCGAAGTTTTGGCAACTGAGAAGGTAACATAAGGTGCTCTGTATAAAGGTGCCCATAGGCACCCTTGACGGTGCTGCCTAATTCTCCACTGAGTGTCATAGGTGCATAAATGCCTCTTTCACAGGACTACAGCTTCATTTAGAAGTTTTCATCTGGAGCCGCTTTCTTATTTAATCAGATAATGTGCTGATTAGACCATAATCATGAAGTACATTTTAAAATAAGAATTATAGCTATCATTTCTGAAATTAGACTGCCATACTGTGATCAAAAAACTAAGTCACAGAAAGAATATCAGAACTGCAGTCTTTAAACTGACCTTAGTAGGGAAAATATTCAATCTGATTTTAAGTACAACAAAACTCAGAACACACACTGGACGAATGGCGTAAAGGTACTTTTCCCCTAAAACGCTCATTTTTCTCTCTTTAAAAAATAAAATTTTGACACTTTTCTAACAGCTTAAAAATTACCTAGAGTTAACCATTGAAGATAGAAGTAAATTTGTGTTTGAATGATATTACAGTGATAACTGAATGGTTTTTGAGGAGGATGTACTGATTCTAATTTAATTAATAGTGTGATTTTGAGGGTACACAGAGTAGAACTTCACTAGAACCTCAGGCTAAACATATATTCTGAATGTAAACTTTCCCTTTTCCTCTTAACACTCCCATGTAACACTTGCTGCTTCTTTTTTTTTGTCATTTAAATACAGAGAACAATTTAAAGCATATCAACAGCATCTAAGAGAACATGCTGCTCCTGAAATAAATTGAATTATAAAAGTATTGTCTTATTCTCTGCTTTCATTATATTAATGATTCAGCAGCTATCTCCATTATCACTCTGTAAGTTCCAGTTGTAACAGAGCAGCCTGTTTTTTATTATATTATGTATACAGACCCTTTTTGGTTCTTAACTCTATAAAAAGTTTGTGAATGATTGCAGATGTGAAAAAAAAAAAGAAAATCAAGAATACTTGCTTTTTTAGAATGCTTTCAGGATTGAATTAATGATAAGTTATTCAAATTCTCCAGGATTCATTAAAAAGTAAAAAAAAGAAAAATATTATTGTACTGTATTTACAGCATAGTGCTGTTTTTCTGTAGCTCATACATATATTCTGTGTATTCAGATGTTGACACTAAGACTACAACTTGGTGAATCTGTTTTGATTTCACTTCCCACCTATCTGACAAGCATTCCTGTCAGACAAGAATTCAAGCTGTATGAAACTTCTTTGTTCCTTCCATGAGTTCTGAAGCCAGATATAGGTACAGGTAAATAGGCAAACACACAAAGGAAATTTTGGAAGTTTGTTATTTTATTATGCAATGAGGTGTTCTTTACGTAATAAAGTATGAGCAAAATGGAAGTCTTGGGTAATTTTGCAACTGCATTCTTAAAAATGCTATAAAAAATATTACATGGTAGCTTATTTTTAAACCCATATACACTTCTATGCTGTGCATAGTAGCATGTTGGTTGCACAGTGTCTGAAAGTTGAAGAGAGATGAATTCAGATAGGGAAAAGTTAGAAACTTCTGGTTCAACCTGAAAAATTAGTCTTGCCATCAATTGCAGCACAGGACAGCAGATCCCTGGGAATGCAGTCCCAGCATGGCTAGCAGAGTCATGGGGATTGAGACAGGCTTACAGGTCAAGATACGGGTTTGTGGACATCTCATTGTGTTCTGTAATGCCAGCAGAACCTCCAGTACTGGATTTCCATCTGAACTGTTCACTCTGAGCACTTTCCATCTGCAAGTGCTTGTAACTTTCAAAGCAGTTCTGAAGACTCCTGCAATCTGTTTAGCCTTTTAATATGTGTGTTTGCCAGCATTATTTAGCTTGGATGAGCTAGTTCCTGATCAGGTCTTGCTAGAGTTTATCCAAAGCAAGACTGACAATAAATCTTTCTCCTCCATTAGCCCCAGTCATTCAACTTGGCATTACCACACCAACACTACTGGTGACATCTAAGCACCTTCCTTGGCAATTCCCTGTGCCCTTTTTTCCTCTCCAGTCCTGTCTGACTTTAAGGTGCAGACCTTTCATAATAGCAGAAGTCAAGAAAATGGCTGTACAGCAGAAATATTTGTGATATAAACAACTTTAAAGCCATTCTCCACTTCCCCTTCAAATCAGGTTAGCATGGTAAGCTAAGATGCGTACTTGGTTTCAGCTCCCTTCAACATAAGTTAATTTAAACAAGGCACTGGTCATGATAAAAGATTAGTTAGGCTGAACTTCTCTTTTTGTTTTTCTGGATACTTAAGTGAACACCGTTAGTATTACTTTTGTACTACAGGCATCAAAATTTTATAGAAATTAAAATTAAACAGTAGCCACTGTTTATAAGACTCTTTTAAAGTATTTTTGTGTGTTTGTATTACTTTTCTACAACTTTTTATTACTAGATATTTAATGTTTTATATAGCATCAACAATTAATACTAAATCATTGGTGAAAATTTCAGTAGTAGCTAAAATCAACGCTATTAGTTTGTACAGAGAAAATAAAATAAGTCCTTTGGATTTCAAAAAACCCCACACAAATCAACAAAGAAATCAACAAACAAGAAGATTTCAAAAGCTTCCCTAACTCTTTCTATCAAACTCATCATACAAATCTCAAACCCAGAATTACAGTCTTTCTTATTGAAGAAAACTGCCTCTTCCTGTCTTTTTCCCCCTCAGAAATACAATATTTTTGTTGTTGTTTTTCTGTTTTGTTTTTTTACCTCTCTCTGTTGAGTAAATCAGTTTTATGACATTGTAGTCGCAATAAAAAGATGTGTCAGTATTCATCTTCTTCCTGGAAAGGGTAGTTTAGTCATTATTCAAGATAAATAAAGACATTTCTGTAAAATTAATGCAACTTTCCCTGGAATAACTGCGCTTCAGAATTTAATTTTCTATTTTATTTTCCCATTATAAAAATACATCTTAGGATGTGAATGTTTCCACTGACATTCCATTCCTGTGGCTCCAGCATTTTCTTTCTATGAGCAAGGTAACTCTGTGGCTTAAATTTAACATACTTGTTACAATTGTGCATACTTGTACAATTTTTGTATGTTTGATGCCAAATTAATGAGTAACAATGCAGTCCCTTGTACTGAAGGGGTTGCTATAAATTATTCATTCCAAGGACCTATAGGGCCGAACTTTTCTACTAAAAGCTTAAAGCAAGACAAAGTCCTCAAAAAATTTATTCTTCCATTGTCTCATTGAGACAGTAATAATAGTTGCAGAGTAGACCCTCTTTATTGGGAAATATTAAGCTATGTCATAACATATCGTGATCCACATTTTCGAAACAAATAAGTAGCTCAGAGCTCACAGAGGGACATTATCTGAGTTCAACATTAGAATTAAAGTCTTTCAGCAAAGCAAGTAGTGAAAGTTGATTATCCTCAAAACTGAAATCTCATGCAAGAAACTGCAAGGATCTTCTTAAATTAAAGTAATGCAAATGAACAGTGCCACTAAATTTTCTTTTTTCATCTTCTTTTGTGTGATATATATGGCCCATTAAGCCTAGTGTGAAAATCAGCAGCATGTTAACTGATTGCTTCTCTGCTTTAGACACTTAGCTTTTAAAATATCCTCATTTGTACAAAACCACCAAGTAAGTTTTTGGGAAAATAAAAACTTGTTTCAAAATATGTAAGTGGAAACTGGCATCTCCCCTCCCACTATAATTTGTGCACACTGTGTTTGTATTTTCATTACTTCTTTGGTCAATAGTTGGTTTTGTTTTTCCTTTTCAGTGGAAGCCTTGTGCACGTGTGTCAATGCTTGCACACTTACATAGCGTGCCTAGGTGTTCACATGTGTATACTTAAACTGAGCATATGTGTGTGATTGGATGTGAGTTGAACCTTATGTCACCAGTTTTAGAAACATCCATTAGCCTTTGATACACTTTGACTACATTTTTGCATAAAGTACAAACAAAATTTAACATCGTTTTGAAGCCATCTTGCTGAGAGTCAGTCCCACCACTGCTGACAGTAATTGTTCGGATGTGACCTTGCTTTTTGTTTATGCTGAAATTATACTAAGGAGCAATCTGCAGACAACCATTCTAGTCTGTTCACTTGAATGCAATTTATTCAGAACTTTCCTGCATGCTTTGTCCATCATTTAATCTCAGTTTCTAAGGGAATTAATCTTGAGTTTCTTAGCTTCTAAATGATTAAAGCAAACACAGGCAAGAGTGAAAAGGGAGAAGAAAGAACCATAGGAATCTTTCTTCCCTTTTATTCTTTAGGGAAAGATACGTTCAGTGCAATGCATAAAACTATCTTTCATGTGGAAATACTGCTTTACTGGCAATGCAGAGTACTTTATTTATGAAGATGAGTAAGCTAATGCTCATTAAGATGAAATATAATGAAATGTGGGGTTTTTTAAGTCCTAGAATTTTATGAAGACATTTGGGATTTGAAATATGATGAAAAATAAAGTACAACATGAAATGAGATGAAACTTTCATTACCCAAACAACATAAAAAACAAGGGAACGCTTAAAATCAGTTTATAGGTTGAAATACTAGAAGAGTATCCCCACTTCCCAAATGCAAAAGTGATATTGATCAATAGTATAATTAAGGCTGAGATACATTATCTAGAAAACTGGTCTGAACGACGTAGCAGGAAATTTTAAAAAAGAAGAAAAAACCCAGGGGAAAAAAAACCTGGGGATATGGAGCTGGCCTTGCCTCCACTGGGCTACTGAACTCAGCAAGCCCCTAAAAAACCTGATGGACATTTACAGTCTATTTTATAATTTTTTTATGTCTTTTTCTCATAAAATGCATGATTACTGAGAAAACTTAGACTCGAAATGGGAATATGTAAATGTGCCTATGGTACTTTTGAATGTTGTACAGACAGCCACCTCCCATAAACAGGTGTCAAATAGCAGATTTTTCTATTTATATTACAACAGATTTTTTGTTTGCTATTAAGCTCAAATTACTTTACCTCACATTTCGTAGGACTTATTTTTACTTCATGTTCATTATCCTGTTCTTCAAGGTGAATTCACACTTTCTAGCCAGTCATCTGATTTTCCTTGATACATTAGAGTTTCTTCAGCTTTATGTAAATGTGTTGGTTTTGCACGGCTTAGTTTTTGGTAGCAGGGAGGCCACAGAGGTGGCTTCTGTGAGAAACTGCTGGAAGATTCCACCATGTCTGGTAGAGCCAACCCCTGATGGCTCTGAAGATGGGCATGCTGCTGGCCAAAACTGGGCCAATGAGAGAGGCTGGTAACGCCTCTGTGATGGTATATTTAAGAAGAATGTCAAAACAAAGGACACACAATTTTTTTCTTCTAGTCAGAAAAGAGGAAGAGGAGGAGATGAGAACACTTGAGGAAAAACAACATGGAGACACCAAGGTCAGTGGAGAAGGAGGGGGAGGAAGTGCTCCAGGCACCGGAGCTGAGATTCCTCTGCAGGCTATGGTGCAGACCATGGTGAAGCAGCTGTGACCCTGCATCCCATGGGGATCCATGGGGGATGCAGAGACCCACCCACAGCCCATGGGGATCCATGGGGGATGCAGAGTCCACCCACAGCCCGTGGAGGAGGTGCCCATGCCGGCGCAGGTGAAGGCCTGGAGGAGGCTGTGATCCAGTGGGAGACCCATGGAGAGAGAGGGAGGCCCTGCTCCCAGGCTGCAGCAGCCTGTCCTTGGAGGACTGCACCCCATGAAAGAGTGACACACATCACAGAAGTTTTGGGGGGGACTGTGTGCCTGTGGGAGGGACTCACATTGCAGTACTTTTGGCGGGACTGCCGCTTGTGAGATTAGACGCACACTGGAGAAGTTCGCAGAGAAGTGTCTCCTGTTGGAGGGACTCCACGGTGAAGCAGGGGAAGGACTCCTCTCTCTGAACAGCGGAAGAAAATCCTCGGGTGGTGAACTCACCAAACCCCCACGCCCTCTCTCCCTGTGCTGTCAGTGGGAAGGAGGGAGGGGGCTGGGTGAAAGAAAGGTGTTTTAAGGGCTTGTTTTACTTTTCATTATCCTACTCTGACTCTATTAGTAATAAATTCACTGTACAACTTTAAGCTGATCCTGTTTTGCCCTTGAAGTGTTTTCTCTTACACAAGTTGTGGCAACAGTAGCATGTAAATCTAAGCATCAGTAGAGCAACGTGTAAGGAGATGGAGACACTAAGGATGAAATGTTCATTTTGCTAAATTAATTATACTTCATGATGAACAGTCTTTCTCCCATCCAAGGAAATACTTCACAAATCAAAGCAAGTCAGAAGCAATCCATTGTCCTGTGAGTAACATAATGCATTAATGTATTCTGGAAAACATCCCAGGGTACTCAGAAACTCTGAGTAATGAAATAAAGGATATTAATGATAAAACAAAACAGTGTGACTGATATAGAATCTATTTTTATTTATTCTGTACAGACACACAATTATGTCGTTTGCTAAGCTGTGTATCATGACAGTTCATTAAGAAGAGAAACCATGGCAAACAATTTTGATTAAATATTTTTTGTTGTCTATGAAGGGATAACAGCTTTGACAAATAAGATAAAAAAACAAGCAGACAAAAAAGTCAAGTGAAGAAATTTTAATACTTCCAACAGTGGTTAATTACTATCAAACCAGAATAAAATTATTTTCTCCATGTGTAAACATGATATAAAAGGAATACAGTCTTGAATGCAATAACATATTTGTGGTTTACTACTAATTTTGAATGTAATCTAATTCCTTTACCAATTTACTAAATGTCATTTGAATACCATTCTTTTAACAAATGTTCTGTAAGCCTCACTCAACATGTTTTAGCATGGATGTATTTGATCAAAAGTGTTTGACTTTGATAGCCCTGACTATTCCACTATGGGTTTTGGTTACACTAATGTAAATAAATGGAGCAATGTTATAAAAACTACAAAATATCTTTGCAAGACACCTTCAGGTCTAGCACGCTATCAACACTCTTTGCAAGTGTCAGAAACAGGTTCAATAAACAGTGTGATGAATGGCAAAATTATTTTTTTGAAAAATTGCTTTAAGAACCTAGGAATAAATATCCTCAGACTTTGGATGGTGGATGTTTGCTATGACTTCCCCTGATTTAGAATCTGGGGGTTTTAATTCAGTTGTCCACACAGAGACACCTTTAACATTTCAGTTTGCTAGGTATTTTACCTCACATCCACCTGTCCTTTCAGAAAAAAACAACAAACCCATGAATTGTCTTTATGTTATCTTTCATATGCCCGCAAGAATATCTCAAACACCCAACTCAAACAGACTTTAGGTGAGGATAGCAGAAATGTGTTCGGAGTCCTACTTTTGTGCTTATGATCTTAGACTAATGTTGTTGTCCTCAGTGTTGCAAGGCTTAATGGACCTAGCAAGAAAGTTCTACCTTCAGTGCTACTGTAGGCTCTTGGGGAAGGCAGGACTCCTCTTCCTTGACCTTAGACATTCAAATATTCAGTGTTAGGTTCATTTTTGGCCATGATTGACAAAGGCTTATTTTACAGGCAACAGATAGGCTGGTAATCACCCAAGGAAATTATGGTTTTAGATCAGAGCTCAAAATTATATTAATTGTCCTACAGAGCCTTTATTTCTCCTGCTGACTCTAAGAGGAGTCTGTCTTCACATAATAATGATAATAGCACAATGATGAAAGAAGAGTCTACGTGTCTTCACATCTGCACTAAGATCTTTTTTTATTAGTTCCCTTAAAGTTCATACAGCTTATGTCAGCTGTTTTCTTTCAAGTACTTTAGAAAGACTTCTTTAAGGTCAATACCATAGAAAACCATTTTGTATTGCTAGAGGGAAGTTCATAGCACAAACAACCAAAGAATTTTCCTGAATTCAGTTAAAATTTTACAGCGTATAACGTCTCAGTGAGACACAGTTAGTAAACTGCCATAACTAATTAATCAGATTTTCTTCAGACTGTTCAAACTTGCACCAGAAATACGTATTTGATTGCCATATTTATATGTTAATATTTTACCTACATAGTGTTAAAGTGGATTTCTTCACCTCCATCAAAAATACTACATTGAAATGTTGGCAGTTTGAATCTGCTTGTAACTGAAATATATTTGATTAGTCTCCCTATCTACGGGATAAAAAAATAAATGGAAATATATATTTCAATTTAATTTAGTCATTATGAAGGGCTTTACCATCAAAAGTTTGTAATAGTTTACTACTCTCCTATTGCTTGCAAGGCCTTAGTGCTACATCTGGTCTGTAGAACCAAGGAATCCAGAGCTCTGAAGATATGACTGCCACATCACTACTGACTGCAGGTAGAGCTAAGAAAAAAAAGAGATGTGGTGGAGGACAGAAACCACTAAGACTTCTAACAGTTCTAAGACCCAGTAGTAAAGGAGATGATGAAAGTACAGCTTAGTAAGACCAGCACAAGTAACACAGAAGGGTACAGTGAATCTTGCATTGGAGAACTGTGAAATGATTTCACCAAATTGGTATCAAATATGAACAGTGTAATCCTGTCTCCATGAATATTTGTGTGCACTTATTCTGTACAATGGGACATAGAATATATTATGTTTTGTTTATGATCTAGAATGACTAAAATTTACAGCTATCTTCTGTACACAACATGGGACTGTAACATTTTGGCACAGAAATATTCAACTAGGTTCATACATTTGCTCCTATAAATATTGCTTTGGGACTGAGCTAGTTGTGAATCTCCGTCTTCACTTAAAATTCCATCAGCTTGGTGGGTTCTAGGCTTATGCGCATATATATAGGAAAATATACACTATGTACATACTTAAATCACACAATAGATGAATATTCAATATGATGGAATATTTTCAAAGTCTTGTTACAGAAGGATGAACATACATTTTCAATATTATTAGCCATGAAATTTAGATGTTCATCTCCAACACAGCAAAGTTCTGCACCTTGGATAGAGTGACCATCTGCCTGAGAGCAGCATAAGAATAAAATGGCTGAAAAATAGCTGAAAAGGACTTCAGTGTTACTGCAGGCACCAAAGTAATGGTAAGCCCAAGGTGTGCCTTTCACTGCAGGTTCAGTGCATAGTAAGGCGAAGGAGAAAGAAGTTGAGTGAAATTATTATCCCATTGTTATTCTCTCATCTTGGCCCTGGGGAGGTTATGTTTGGATTACTGGGCCCAGTTCTGTTTTACCTGGACCCATGGCAAAAATGCCTCAAAAAAAAATGTTGAGCAAATGAGCAGGGCCCAGTGGACAACTACCAAGATGGTGGGAGAACTAGAGCATGATCTACGAAGGAGGTCAAACTGAGGGAACTGGATTCATTTAGTCTGGTAGAGAGGAGCCTGATGATCTGACATTATAATTATTTGGAAGAGAGTTTCAAAGAAAGCAGATTCAAATGCTTCCCTGTAGCTGCAGATGGTGTGGCAGAGTTGTTTTGAGGGAGAGATTAAACATCAGGAAAAAGCTTTTCAGTTGGCAGGAAGTTCATCACTGTAAAATACTGTCCAGAGGGGATGCATTAAAAACCTTGTCTGTGGATTTTTCATGCTTCAAATCTGATTGCTCTGGCTTTGTCTTGATGATAATCCTGTTTTGAGAATGATAATTGACAAGGCATCTCTAGAATCTGCTTCAAGTAAGCATTTCTGGTTTTCTGTCTTGCATAGATGATAAACTCTGAGGACAGCAAAGCCCTTTTACATGAATTCATTAGATTTTAAACTTTATTTTTATATTTTCACTATTTTAAAATCTTTTCCTCAGGATAAGCGAAACATTAAGGAACCTTTTTTGGGTATTCTTATTTTCCAATTACAAATAATATTATTCTGTTTCTTTACTTAGCATTAGGTAAAGCTGAGGAGAAATATTTGGGAGGTTGGTTTTTCTCAGTCTATCTGAGCCCCACAAGTATTTTTAAAGCTTAATCTTAAAATGGCATAGGTCCTCCAAACAGAATGGAAGTAACCTGGTCATCTCTTTCAATGCCAAACTTTATCAGCTACCACAAAATGACTGCTTTGTTCATGACTTTTTAAGTGACACAGATAAACTCTTTAGATCCATCACTTCTTAACCTAACTTCAGATATATAAATACATGTTTGTATGAGTAGTTTTCATGATTGGGAAATAAAAATCCTAGTAGCATCTCCTCTGGAAGCACTTTATCCTTTTATTATGTTTATATTTATCTGAAATAGCCTAAATCTAATGGCTTTATTATAGGTATTGAATTATGCTCTCTGCTAGGGTCAAGAAGTACAATGGAAAAATAGACTGAAGTGTGGCTTCATTCAAAAATGTTAAATTTTAGTCTGTACAGATAATTCAAAAATTTGTGTTTTATTATCAATGTGTTTATTTTAACCTAAAATGCTTTATGATAAATATGGTAAAAGATTAATTAATGAGTGCATTGAGCCTGAAGAACCTTGGATACATAACTGAGGGTCATACAGACCCTTCAAATATTAATTCATCTATGAAGAACCATCTGGTTTCTTGTCTTCAATAGAAAAATTCGATTTAGTCAGCTACCCATCTGAATTCTCAATACATGAAATCCGGCTACAACTTAAGTCTTCTCGTTTGATATTTATGAATTGCTCTTCAAAACAGAGACCTGTGTTTTAGTCATCTACAATGTAGCTAATAAATATGCAGGGAATGAAAACATACTAGCATAAAAATATAACTAGAGTGACATACTTATTTAGATTTAAAGATCCCAAGGCAAAAGTCTAGCTTTTACCTTTCTCATTTAAATTATTATTGAGTTCAAATTCAAACCTTTCCAGAAAATGGGAAACAAACAAATACTGCCAAGGCATGATAAATCCTTAAACAATATATTATTGATGCAAAAAGATGACTTGAAATTTCAGACAACTCACAACACAGGAGGGACATTAAGCTTCTGAGAATTTCAGAGGGAACATAAAGTCCTGACACCATCTTTTTCATGGAAAATCTCATATGTAGTTCAATCACACAACTTGAAAGACTATCTAATCTGGATCAGAAATGCCACAGGAATCCCACATTGAGGCCATCTGTGACTAACAGTGTAGGAGGGACCGTGATTTTGACCTTGTTGTACACCTGGGACAAGGATAGAATGCTACAGGCGGTAGGGAAAAATGAAGAGGTTATGTTTAAGGGCATGAAGATATTATTCTTTCTTGATGTAGGTCCAACCTCAGTTAAAAGAAGAGAACTGAATGAGAATTAAAAGGCTTCCTTGAAAGGAGAGGTTATGGTCACAGTGCTCTGTCTTGCAAACTGAGAGTAACTTTTAATAACTCCACACTGGCTGAGTAAAATGGCAGCAAATAAGCTTTCATACAAAGTCAGAAAAGAAAGCACCTAGGAAGACCCTGAAAGTAAAGACTGTGGAGAATGAATACATTGCTGTTTGGGCCTACTCACGTCTCTAGTTTTACATGGTCTTCAAACGTCATACGGTCTGTTGTAAGCTTTATTCAGAATGTCCTGCTAAGTCCACTGCCACTGCAGTCTTAAACAAGAAAGTAAAGGTCATATGTTAAATATATAGTGACTACTTTGGTATTCTTTAAAGCTAGTATTAGTATTGGAATTTGAAGTGCCTTCTTGCTCTTATATGTATATTAATGGGAAATAGAGACAAATTATCTTGTTGTGTTGTCTTTTTTAACCAAATAACTGATTAGAAATCTACTATATTTATAAACTTTTCTTCTTCTACAGAAAGCAGAAGAAAAAAAAAGAGACCCCTCTCCAGACAGTTACACCATTTTTTATCTCTCCAAATGTCAAGCAAGTATTGGTTTTATGCTAACTTCTGTTGTTCATAAGATCCATTTTATTGCCCTTACTAGCAGCACTGAAGATTATAATGTTAATGAATTTTTAATATTTGTTATTTTTCTCTCATTATTAATATTATTTCTATTTTTATAGTAGATATAATAATATTTGTAATGGTTTATAAAGAACTTATATAATGTAAATATTTTGGACATTTCTTTTTTTGATACAATTGCAGGTATATGCCAAAACCTACAGGCCTCTTTTTTGATGCAAAGGCATAACAAACTCATGGTTATTTTGCTCCCTACTGTCCCATCAACACCTTCCAGAACTGTGTTTTTTTGCAAGTCTTTAATTCATCCAAGTTAATCTCTAAATTTTGTATTGTTTCTTTTGTTGTTTTGTTGGGGTTTTTTCTTCCCCAAAGGAAGCTAATTTTTAAATTTATAGATTTTTATTTTTGGTTGTGTTTTAATCACCTTAAATTAAATTTTCATGTTTTACCTTACCTTCAGAAGACGTTAGCTGTATGTTTTCTTTTTCTCTTTCAAAGATTTTTAGTTCACACTTTTTTTGCCATCAAATATTATTTTAATTCAAATTGAGAACTAGATAGGGAGTGTCTAGCTATTTAAGTACAATTATGCTGTAATTACAGAGGACCATACTTTGTCCAGAGAATAGAGGAAAAAAGAAAATAAAGTGTTTTAGATATTTTCTAATAATCCTTTTCTCTGTAGACAATAAACTACATGGCTATAGAAAAGTAAGCAAATTATAAATTTTTTCTTTCTTTTTTAAAATGGAAATGTTATAGAAGTCTGCATTAAGTATATTTGCTGCATATATTGGCAGGAGCATTCAAGATGATTATTCTTTCTTATTTAACCAAGAATACCAGGAATAGTTTTCTCTTTAAAATTTTATTTCTTTTAACACTAAGTAGAGGTGATTATTTATTTCCAATTAATATGGAATGCATAGAAGCATAAGAACAACCCTACAAATACCAAAAATAAGACTAAAACACAATCAGTATGAAACTAACAATGTTTTCTTGTACTACCCTTAAGTTTTAATTCTAATACATGTGATAGAAGAAACTTTACAGAAATAAAATAGCACAGTGATGTTCACTAATAAGGTAGAAGCCAGGAAAATCCACTGAGAAATTATCACATGACAAAATGCCTCAAACTTGGAAATGATACTGAATTCAAGAGAGTGTTCACATTATTGTTATCTGTGGGACAATTACTTTGTTCCCTGGCTGATGGTTCAACCATATGGCCATTTCAGCTGTTTGTAATCAAGTAAATATGTCTTTCATACTAGAAATTCATCAAGCAGACCTGATTTGAGACTTATACCATTTAAGTTTGAATAAGACAACTCTTCTTTTTCATTTCCTTTCATTATAGAAAATCTAGAACAGATTATAAACCCCCATAGAAAACCAAAATAACCTATAAAATCACCCAGTATTTCTTACAATCAGCTCCTGAAAATACACAGGGAAACATCTCTCTTAAAAGCTGTTGCATATACAAAACCTTGTTTAATTGAAAATACTGAATTCATTCCTTTAAATTAATTTTTTTAATCTAATCTAATATCATATAAATTCCAGTTGTTGCAACAATTTTTAAAAGGAAGAAACATTATTAGAAAGGTAAAATTTTAATTTCATTAAACAAACATTAAATTAATTTAAAGCTCGAGAGCCAGTCTTTTCTTTTTCTTCTCTATGGGGTCTTTCATTAATTTTGTATCAAACATGTCCTATGAGGATGCATTATAATAACTCATACTTTAATAAAAAGATCTCATATTAAATAATTTTATGTTTAAATTTTCTGGGCAATGAACCTGCTTATTCATGAGAGACTAAAGTCAAAGCTCATTTTACTTAATGGAAAAGTTAAGTCTGTGACAGAACCTCAAATGAATTCCATTTATTTTGACCTTTAAGTTGCACATGCTGATGAAACAACAAAGACTGCACCTTTGAAAATTAAGTTCAGAAATACTCATTTTAACTGATTCAAGGAAAATGATATAATTAGAGGTACGTTTAAAGTTCTAACTTACATATTAGTATAATGTACCAACATGTTCTTAGCTCATTTTAACCATGATTAATTTTGAGGTATGCCTGTGAAAGATATACATTGTAAAGGATATTTTCTTTTAATGAGGAGTATTTGTCTAGGAATTGAAATATATTGCATGATTGTTAGTCTTCCAGGAGATGACACACTGGCCAAACCTTGACTTTTTCAGACTAGATATTCCTAAATTGAAAAAAAAAATATTGTTATCAATTGTAGACTATGTAGAGAGCAAAAGTTTAGACTGTCTTGTGTTATCCTATGTATTAATGGCACAGAAGTTTTAAAAAGTTCCCATAATGATAGTTTGAGTAATTCGTCTCTTTTCAAGGATTATCATATGGTCAGGACTATGCCTTCTTTAATTTCTGGAGATGTTCTGCACTGTCAGAACACAGCATCTCTGATAAAAATTCTCCTTGACATCTCACTATACAATTACTGCAGAGAAATCCTGCCATTTTATTTCTATCTCTATTTTAATCTAATTAGAAGGATAAAAATAATACAATTACAGGCATAGTTAAAATATATTTTGCATCATTAGAGCATGAACACTACTTTTATGCTAAGAAGTATGGAATGTAGGAATAAGAAGCGGAAAAATGTATTTTAAATTCTAGTACGAGAAGGTCTTAGCTGAGTATGGAATGGGCAAAACTTTGATTACATTTGATTACATGCAATTGCATCCTATTTTGAAGCATGTCAGTGTTTTAGTGTATACCCAGACTGACTGGTTTCTGTTGGTGAATCTTTATTTTACTCCTTGAGGCAAATTAAATGCATATTTGTGTTTAAATATGAAGGGATTTAATGAGCAATCATAGAATGGTTAGCGTTGGAAAGGATCTTCAATATTCATTCATAAACCTCTTGCCATGGACAGTGACATATTTCACTAGATCAGGCACTTAATTCCCTGTCCAACTTGGCCTTGAAGTCTTTCAATGATGGGGCATCCACAATTTCTCTGGAGAGCCTGGTGTTAGTGTTTCACCACCCTCACTGTAAAAAGATTATTCCTTATTTCCAACGTAAGTCTACCCCTTTTCAGTTTAAAACCACTGCCCACTGTCCTATTTCAACAGGCCCTGTTAAAAAACCTGTCCCCATCTTTCTCACAAACCATATTTAAGTATCAGGAGGCCACATAAGGTCTTCACAGAACCTTCTCTTCTCCAGGTTGAACAACCCTTGGCCTTTCCTCACAGGAGAGGTGTTCCAGCACTCTGATCATTTTTGTGGGCCCTGACCCAGGTGGAGGGTCTTGCAGTTGTCTTTCTTGAACGTAGTCTTTGGGCAGACTCCTACCTCCATAAATGGCTCTTCAAGGAGTCTGCAAGGATACATAATGAACCAATTACTGATATACCCTTACAGTAACGCAGAAATTGTGGACACCATCATCAGCTTGGTGTTGATTTCATTCCCCAGTACCAATTCTGTTTACCTGAAGGAGTCCCTGAGCACTTTTATTGCATGATTGTCACAAGAAAATACTTAAGTATTTCTCGCCTCATCAGCAAACTTCACTCTCTTACATGGAGTGAAGATTTAGATATATATATATATATATATTTACATCTCTAATCTTTTCATAGTTGGGCCTTCTTGCCTTTCATGCCACATCATACCTTGGTCACAAATGACTGCACAACTGCTACAATGTGAATTTTCACTTCAATTATTAAAAATACAGCTTTCCTGAGCACATATAAGAGTTTTTCTTAGGTACAAGATTTCTGAAAGAATTAAGTACAACATAAAAAAACCTCTTTTACACACTTATTAAAAAGAAATAAAATTCGCAGTTTTATTTAAAAATCATTGAGCTGCATAAATATGCAGGTGTTAGTTTCCTCTGGGGCTCTTCTCTAAAGAGCAGAACTTTAAATTTTCTGGTTTCATCTCAGGTGTTCCTTCAAAACTGAACTTGTAAAGCATGTCAGGTAACCAGTACCACTTAGCAGTGCAGCCTTTAAATAGTGAGGGCTACACAGCCTTCAAAATAGGTACATTTGAAAAGGGTTGGTCAGAAGAAAAGATAAATCATATTGAAGAATTGATTAGAAACATAAATTCAAGCTCCTAAATTTATTTTTTTTAAATATATCTCTCAAAAACCATGGCTAAGTGAAACACTTTTCCAGAATATGATTCATCTGAAGTTTTTAGTTATTGTTTCATCTCAACATAAAGCACTTTTCTAGTTACAAATTTATTTTTATTGTTTATGAAGGAAATATTAGCTCACTAACACAGGCTTCGATATTTATTTCAAGCTCAGTTCTAAATTATCAGCCTGAGACTTGAACAGAAGAGTTCCTTTCTAATGAGTACCCTAACAGTTGATTATTCAATGGTAACCTTTCCTTTTCATGAGCTCTTTCACCCTAGATCTGAAAAAATTCAGCTGACGTGGTCCCTGTGATCAATATTATGCATATTTCAGCACATAGATGCTTACTGAAACATTCCTCATCAGTTCTAACAGACTCCATTACCAAGTGCTGCATGAAGAGGGGAAGTTCAGTTCACTCAGCTAATCCTCTCTGCCTGTACACTCTGTCAACTTTTCATTTGTGAATTAATTCAAACTCTCTTGGGTTTGGAGAACTCAAGGCACGTACCTAATATAGAGCATGTTTTTGTACAAAAGCACAAAGCCATAGATGTTTCCTCTTTCCTCTGTGTACTACTAGACAGGCTTCTTTCCTTTTTTTCACCTCTGACAAGATTAAATGAGCAGTATTAGAAAGAATGTATCAATAATTCAGTTAGAAAAAATAAATTGTTTTTCTTCATTCTGAGTTGAAATAGTTGCTGTTATAGCACAATAGCTTAGTACCTTCACACGGTGTTTGAAGAATAAGTACAGATATATCACTGTAATCTGTTGTGGCTTGTGGGGGATTTTTTTAATTTTGATTTTTATTTTTTTTATTTCACCTATTTATTCAATTAAATGAGAATTAGGAATGAGCTATTGCCTTATGTGAGTGCTTGTAACTATATGCTAGTTTTCTACACATCCCCTCCTCCTCTTTCTCCCATTAATAACTTCTGAACCTGTGCAATTTCTGCAAAGTTTCACAAAAGGTCTCTCAAGCAGCCAAGGCAAACCAAGTTAGTTGCTGAATACTGCAGGAAGTATATAACTGAAATATATATAAAGCCTAGTTTTAGTTCTGGTGTTCACAGAATGACAAGTTTTAAGGTTAAAATTCAAAAGTTTGTCCAATGCTTATTTACTCATTTTATAATTATAATGATTGAGAGAAGCTTTAAATTTTTTGGTCTTTTTAACTTTGTTTGCCAAAAAAGGGCTATTTAGAAGAAATATTATTTCTCTACAATGCCTAATAGTCAACTATGTTCTTAACAATTTACAAAGAATAGGAATGAGTTTTTCCTTTCGTTTGTTTCTTTATTCCACTAAAGCTAGCTTTTATAAAATTCACCTTTGCCTTCTTTCTTCTCTGCTTTCTTCTACTGTGGTGTTTTTTACTAATTCCTAACAGACTTGGAGATAAGAACTTTACATAGACCCACATACATAGCTCCTTGAAATTTCGTGGCTTGTAGGAAAGACCAGCACAAATCATTGTCATATAAACAAAAAAATACTGCATATACAGTGCAGAAGACTCTATGGCTTGCCAGTCATTACAAGCAAAACCCTGGATAAGTGACAGTAGACTGAGTCTGTGTTGTTCCTACTTCTCTTCTTTACAGGAAACATGTACCTGGTAGACAAACTTATATAGCTCAGTACGCAATCAACAATCTAATTGTTGTATTTTTAAGTCAGCTATTTCAAAGGCTGTATAATTTGATTATTCTCTAATAAAGAAATATATCATTGTAAGACTAATTTAAATCATATCCTGAAGCAGTTAGAACATTACTGAAACTTTTATATAAAGTGGATAGTCCTTAAGAAGTCTTTGCAGATTTGAACGGGGTGGATTCCTCTTCTTTCATGGAACTATATAAACATCACTGAGCTTTTCTTTTTTCCAGAGAAACAGACATTCCATGAGCTAGGAAAGACTAAAGGATAAATACCATTTTAGGTAATGATATTTTTAAGCTTAGAGATCGTATGACTATGTATCAATTCTGTAACAAAAACTGAATGCATAGGGTTTTCTCACTGAAATAAATGAGACATTTATTTGTATTATATAGTATTATAAGACTATTGTAAGCGAATGCTGTAGTCACTATATTCAAAAGTTACAGGATCAGGTTGAAATTATTAATTGTGCCACTTTTTATTCTAAGCAATTTTTATCCCCCAAATATGAAACAATCATTTGTATTTTATTGGCTAAGCATTGTTGATCTGTAGATGTCTTGCTTGAATGTACTTTTTTTTCTCCATCATCTTTCAATGTATAGAAGACCAAATAAATAATTTTTTCTACATGTCTATATATAGTAATTTTATTTTATTCATAATAGCTATTTTCCCAAAGCTGGCAGCTTCTTTCAAGTATCAGGTGAATGGAAAGATGCAGAACAACTTTGAAATGAACCTAATGTTATACATTACTTATACCTTAGAGTAAAACTATTTTGAAGATGCAGCTTTATAGAGATGTTGAGGCAGAACTTCCTGTGTTTTAATTTATGGCCATTACTCCTTGTCCTATTGCTGGGCACCACTAAAAAGAGTGTGGCACCATCCTCATGACACCTTCTTTTAGATATTTATGTGTTGATGAGATCCCCTCTCAGTCTTATCTTCTCTAGACTAAACAGACCCAGCTCCCTCAGTCTCTCCTCATAAGAGAGATGCTGCAGACCCATCATCATCTTTGTGGCCTCTGCTGACTGTCTCCAGTAGCTCCTTGCTTTTCTTGAACAATGGAGATGAGAACTGAACACTGTGCTCCAGATGTGGCCTCACCAGGGCTGAGAGAAGGACAGGATCTCCTTCCCTGACCTGCTGGACACAGTCTTCCCAATGAACCCCAGGATATCTTTGACCTCTTTGGCCACAAGGGCACACTGCCAGCTCTTAGTCAACTTGTCATGCACCAAGACTCCCAGGATAAATCTATCAAAAGCATTTTTATAATTCAGCTAGGTAACTAGCTTTATTCTCTGAGTTGCCATGATGATGTGAAATCCAAGACAGTGAAGCTATGGAGGTGAACAAGCCAAAGTTCTGTCTCTTTTAATCTCAATTTATATGAAGAGCTCTCATTTCACAGTTAAATATTTTTCTTTCACTTGATTATACATGTCCACAAGATAAAACACATAAAACATCCAAACTGTCTCACCTGTTCAGTAATGGAGTTTCAACAGGTCACTGGAAATGGGGACATCGACCTCAACTTGTTTGATAAAATCAATTCACAACGCAAATGTTTAGAAGACTGACTTCTATAAATCTGGTATCTTATTAGTGTCTGATTGGTTTTGAGTTTTGCACTGAGGATTTTATCAGATATACATGGACCTTTGATCTGCCATGCATAGATCAAATACTTCTTCGTTCATCATGAAAAAAATACATTTTCTCTGACTTGTTCCTTCATGTCATTTAAAAGCTATACCAAATTCACCACTGGCTATAAGTAAGTAGCTTTGATTTTCAAATGAATAGAGTTGAATTGTGAAGACTACTTGTATGCTTTTATTTTTTCTTTCTTTTTCCTGAAGATTGTATGTATTTTAAAACTTTTATTGTAAACCACATATAAACTATTTCTATTCTCTGTAAACAAAATAATAATATAATTTAAAAATTAATTTATTGTGTTAGTTATTTATAATAATTTATAACTTTCACTAATAATTATTTTTTGAAATTTTAGTGGCCTATATTGACACATGTTGTATTTCATACTGTGCCTTAGAATGCCTCATAGCAGAACTGATGGTTAAAAATCACTTAAAAGTGTTGATTACCATGGAAAATCTGACCATCCCAAAAACTATCCCACATAGTTTCTTCTGCAGAACTGACCAAACTCTGTATTGATAATACATGTAAGTAATGAGCATAAACTGTTTCTGTAGATTCATAAATGGTCAAAAGGAACAGATGTTTACAAATAGTTATGGTGGTTCAGAGAGGTTATGTGATCTTTTTAAGATAACAACTATAGATATTGCAGATGCTTAGTCTGCAACACAGGACCATGGACCAGCTGGATATAAAGATTCATTTCAGTCAGCTTGATAAATCTCCTCTGATCTTGCTAAAAACCCTTCCACAGAGACCTTTGCAAGGAAGAATCCTGTAACTCTGGAAAGCCAAAGAAGGCTGTCTGAAATTCAGGAGCTGAATTTCTGCTTAGTGACCCTGTTTTGTCATCCCTATGGTCTATATTTCTTTTTATTATTGCATCCTCTTTTCCAGAAAGATTCCTTAACTGTGCAGCCCCAGTTAATTTTTTTCCAGTAGGAGAGAAATTCCCACTCCTCACCTCTCCCACGAGAAGATTTCACCAGAAAGCTAAAACTAGATCCTGCATCACCTTTGTCCAGCCCCACATCATTAAGATAACAGCTTTATGTTTATATAATTGCACCTGTATATCTATGCATGTGTTTATATAGATTTATAAAATTTATATTGCCATATAAATATACTGATATATATGGTTGGAGGGATTGGAAATTGATGGTCTTTAAGGTCCTTCACAACCCAGACCATCCTATGATTCTATATGAAAACCAGACATTATTTCCAGTAACCAATCAAGTTATTACACGTTCTATTTTGTGTGCTGTAACATCTCTAAAAATTGGTGTATGAGTCAGCACAGGCCAGCAGCTGAGACAGCCACAAACACACAGCTAAAACATGGACTGAACATATTTCCATTGCCTTGCTTAGAAAGAGTATCTGTTTCCTTGCTTACAGGGGAATCCCCGAAGGAACACCTGGGCAATGGTACACAAGCAAAGATCCAGGCACTGCTAAACTTGCTCTGTGCTGGAGGATCATTGGCCTCCTGTTCACACAGGTTTATCAAGGGGTGCTTCAAGATGCAAGGTCCTTTGAGTAATTTACAATCCTCCTCACCAGTGTTCTGCTTTTAACCCTTTCCTCCCAACAGCTGATCTGTTTTCAGTGAGGCAACAGAAGTCCCACAGGGCATATACCCATACTTCTGAAGAAAAGAGAGACAAAGGAAAAGTTTGAACACTGTTTGAGCACTACGTATTTCTACTATATGTCCCACCTTGATTTTGAGCCAATCCAACTGCATCTCTATTATAAATATGTCACTGAGGCTAACCCAATAGAAGGGGAAATAAAGTGAATATATACCACCTTAGATTTCAGGGTCAGGGACATGTCCATGGTTTGCTTTATTTTTTTATATATGTATCATAATAGACAAAGGCAAGCTGTCTGGCTCCCCCTGGACTTCAGGAGTATGTCAGACTACATATATTTTTGGCACAGAAGTCAACTATTCAGCAACTATTCAGCAACTGCCAAATCACCTGTGACTCTGCTATAGGTCTCATGGGATATGAAAAAGATTTAAGTAAGCAAGGAAACAGATGCTTTTTGTACAGGTGAGAGACTATGATGTTTTCTCCATGTGTCCAAAATTTCAGTGTTATAGTTTCAGCACTGAAGTTTAAACTCTGGTACATGTATACACATTTAAACATACACTGATTTGTATTTAACTTACCTTCTGAACAAGCTTTCTTCTCACAGTTTACTGTGAATTGGTAGTACAAGAACACACCAAAACAATTATCTGGAGAAGTTTCAGTTTTGATCAGCAAATAGTATTCAAATGGGTTTTTTGGTGGTGGTGGTGGTATATTTTTAGTTAATGTCTGGTTTAATTTGTTTGTTTGTTCTCCATCCTCTGTATTGATCTTTCAGTTTACAGTCAAACTACACATTAACCTCGCCAAATACTAGAATTTCAGCATTCTCTGCACAGCTTTCTCCCCTCTGATTTACTTGGTGTTTTGTATACTCTATTTTTGTCAGCATTTTCTCTTTAATTATGCCTTCTTAGATCAAACACAGACATCTGTGCTGTCTTAAGCATTATATGAAGAATTATTTCTAGCACAGACTCCCTTATGCACAGCTTAAAACTAAGAGCTATTACACTAGTAGAGTTCCATACTAAAATAATTTTGATCAACTCTCACTGCAGTTATAAACTTTGTAAATGTTGGAGAGAAAATGGGTATTACAGAAAGATTTGAGAGACAACAGCTGTGGACAAGCTGTACAGCTGGCATATTCCAACTCATCATAGCTCTAGAATGCAACAGACAAGTGTAGTTCATTCCCAGCTCTTCCCTGATTTCCTTAAAATATACAATTACTCAACACAAGTGAGATTTCTGTCTTTTGGATGAAAGAAAGGAAAAAAGAAAGAGAAGAGAGGAGAGAGAGAGATAGAGGAGATTAAGAGAGGAAGGATCCGTCTTTATATAAAGACAGAAGTAAGATATTATGCAAAGAATTTTTCAATCCTTTAGTGATTTATCTCAGAAACATTGGTTGATTTTGGTGGGGAGGGGGTTTATTTGCTGCTCTATTATTAAAAAGTGTAACATTTGGCTCAAAGACATTTTTAGCCATGCATGTTAGTAATGGAAATCCCTCATCCTCAGCTAGAGATAGAAAAAATCTAAATCTTTAAAGTTTTAATACCAAAAACTTCTGTAAAGAGGTTCATCTAGCACATTTAAAGCAAATTAGATATCTTGAAAAAAAAGTCTAACAGTTTAAGCAACGATTAACTCAGCAAAGTTATATAGTCAATTTAAGTGATTTTTACAGGTTTTACTTTAGCTATATATAGCTATATAAAACTATATAAAGTGGACTTATAGAAAAGATGAAAAAAGACTTTTTGGCAGAGTCTGTAGTGACAGGGCAAGGGACAATGATTTACAACTGAGAGATGCTAGATCTAGATTGGATAAAGAAGGCATTTTTTACATTAAGAGTGATGAAACACTGGAACAATTTTATCAGAGAAGCTGTGGATGCCCCATCATTGAAAGAGCTCGAGATCAAGCTGGACAAGGTTTTGAGCAACCCGATCTAGCGAAAATGTCCTTGCCAAGGGAGTTGTAACTGCATGATCTTTAAAGATGTGAGAGACTAAAATGTTATGGTTAATGGCTTAAACATTGTTATGAAGGACTTTTTGCCCATTATGGCAAAACTGCAAAGAAGTTGCAACCACCTAAGCTCACCCTTCCCTGAATATTCCTCCTGGACTGGGACTCCAGACTGTGAGTTAAGCTGCCTAAGGGAATTTGAAGTAAGACAAATGTGACATTATTGTCCATTTATCTCAGGTCTAGGCAGAAATAAACAGAGGGAGAAGAATTTATCCACAAGAAAACCAAACCCAGCAACTGTCCTGAAAATTATCCCTGGTCTGGTTTGCAGGGAGGCCAAAGCACACAGGCTCATCTGCTGAGGCCAGGTTTGCACAGATTCCCCCACAACCAAGGGGAGAGGAGGAGAGTTCTGGGGGTGTGGCATAACCTCTGGTCAGAGGGAGTGAACACTCATAATCCCTTACACAAACTGACTCAGTTGAAAAATCCCCCACCCCAGGGAGGCTACATCCATGGGACGTTCATGTGAGTGGCAGCTGAGGGTGTGTCATAATCCATCAAAGACCTCCGAAATACCCCCAGACCACTGCACATGATGCAAAGAGATGTAACAGGTCCAGTCTGTTGCAAGAGACAGTGTCAAGCCTGCCCTTCTCCCCCCTCAGGGGAGGTACCTGGTCATTCCCACCTGGCTGTTACATGGTCCAGAATATCTCTGATTTGTTCAAGACAACACATAACTAGTTATGCCCATTCCCTGGCTATTCTGTACCTCTTAATCTGTTCACTGGGGGGACAGGGTGAGCAGCAAAGTAGGTTTTGATGCTGTATCCATTCTTCAGCAAAAACTAGAACTTTAGTGAGTTATCAGCATTCTTTTGGATAAGAAATCTTAAACACAGCAACATATGAGTTGTTATGAAGAAAATTCATCCTGTCATAGCCAGAGCCAGTACAATATTTTTCAATTTAATTTGCAATTTTGCTATTTGGCACAAAATACTTATTGCAAAACAATAAATCAATAATTCTTCCCATAGTTCTACTGTTCTATGATATTTCTCTTTTTCTTTCTTACTTTTTTATTTTGTCCCCATAAGTAGTGGTTTATAATTTTGCATCATAAAAAGCAAAATACAAAATTAGTGTGGAAATTGTCTGTGGTTAATCTGCAGTCCTATTGATCATTTTGTTGATAGATTATGGCTGGAGTTTTTTAATAATTTAGTAAGTTAATTTTTTCTCTTTTGAATCTATAAAATGGGACATAGAATGATGTATTTTTGTGATGAGTATTGGACCACTATAATATGGTATTAAATCAAATGCACATGCTAACACCAGAAAACAGGAAATTAGTAGTAGATTCAGAAAATGATAAACATGTAACTTGATTTTTATTATGCACTGTTATTCCAAAAAGAATGACTTCTTTGTTGTACAACTTCTGGCAAAGAACAAAATAATACCACAGGAGTAATTCTAAAGAGTCAATGTTTTAAAATGCAAATCTTTAAAACCAGTTTAAAACCAAACCAAACCAAACCAAACAAGAAAAAAAAAAAAACCAGTTTAAAAACAAAACAAAAATTACGATTTCATAACAGGATTGAAATGTGTGGGGGAAACAGGTTACTGAGAGCCAAGAGTTTTCATAGGGAAAATAAAGGACTAAGGAATCCCCCTTGTATTTCAAATGTTACTAGAATGAAAGCAATGTGGGTAACACTCAGAAAGGATCTGAAGTTTTAGAATATCAGATGTAAGTGTGCATTAGTATGGACATGAGTGTTGAGGGGGCTGTTACTGCAAATCTTGGTATTGAAATGCCAAACAAACAAATACCAAAGAGACTGCAAGTTCTAGATGAAGTTGAAAGAGTTAAAACCCAAGAGCATTAATGTAGACTTATCCCCCTTCTCTCTCAGAAAGAAGTGATGTTATAATTCTATATGAAGTGCATCTAGCCAGAAAATATAGTAGTAAATGTGTTGTATATTAACTTCATGAAAAGCATTGATGTTTTCATTATTTGGCCACAAATAAAATCGACCACAACCACTTTAAATTACTATCTAGGAAACAGTTGTAGTGAAAAGGCTCAATTCATAACGGAAGTTTCTAAATACTGATTCAGCAAAATACTACACACACACATACACAGACAGAAAAAAGCCTTCTGACATAAGATGTCTAGAAAGTAAAGCAACCAAAGGCAGATACTAATATCTTTTTAAAAGAGAGAATTTGAAGATCATAAAAAGAAAACAGTAAGTATTTGTATATATAAAAGAATAAAGCACAATAAGGACTAAAGGTTCTCTGTTATCACCTAAATAAATAAATGAATATATTTGCCCAAACATGAATTAAGTTTTTTTCTAAGCTGGTGGGAAATATCACATTGTATCTACATATAAAACCTGACAGACTAATGCACAGAAATCAGAGAAACATAAGACCTTTTCTATTGTGGAAAGCACTTAAGTGCTGAATTTAGGAGTTTCCTGAGGATGATAGCTGATAGCAATAGAAATGTGATAAGATTGATGTTAACTCCCAAGCTGAAGCAGGAAAAGCATCTATTAAACAGCAAATGACTGGGTTACATGTGTGCAAATTCACAGGGTCTGCTGAAATACACCTTCAAGAATTTTTGAAGTGTTTATTTATGTCTGAAAAACTGGTAGTTATTCATAAACTCTATCAAAATAATAATGTCTCTTCTCTTTGATAGCCAGCCAGTGTTATCTATATTGGTTTTATTAAACCCTTTGATGCATTCACTCATCCTATTGTAATTTTCAGAATTAGGCTTTTCTGAGTTAATAGCAATTATATTAATATGGCATTGAAAAACCATTCATTGGAGTTGAAATTAACTAACATATCTCTCCCTCTCCCCAATGTATATGCACTGTAAAAATGAAAATTTTGATGACATTTTTCATTTCAGAAGCAAAAATTTATGTTTTTAAACTTTCAGTAAGATATCATCTTCTGTTTTAAATATTGAATAAAAGAATTTTTTTATATTTTTAAAAATATTTTGCATAAAATACAATTCCAATGCTCTGAAGTGCTGATATTTTAATCCCGCTCAAAAGAGACAGGAAAAATAATTTCTACTTGAACTGAACGATTTTTTTTTAAAATGACACAGTTGCTGTGGCTGTAGGGGACCCAAATAAATGCCAAGTACTGGGGAGATGTCATTTCACGAAGAACTAAACTATTGTCTCTCTATTGAGGAGCTTATAAAAAAAAGCATCTGTTCAAAATTGTTGATTAAGATATCTGTCAAACAAAAATATGAATTTCTTACTCTGTTTGACATTTAAATTAAAAGATATATGATGAAGAGAAAATCCATGCAGGAGAAATTCATAATTGGTCAGAAAAAGCGTCCTTCCAATAGTTATTAGCAATATGCTCCCAAACTGGAAGATTATTCACTGTTGTACCTCAAAGGGTCTGTTTTATTTCCAGTGTTGTGCACTGATTTATAATTTTCTTAATGATAAAACAACAAACAAAAAACCCCACTTTATGTGGCTAGAGTACAGTTCAGAATCTTCTAAGTGAATAAATTTAATGTCTGGTCCATAATATTGATGTACACTTTTAAAAGCATTTGCTTAGGAAAAAAAAAAAAAAGAGAGAGAGAAGAAATTTCTTTACAATATTGATTTTCAAGCTGTACTTTAGCAATAAAATGCCCCAAGGACAAAAGGTATAGGTATACATGTAGTTCTATACATGTCAAGAGGTGCCTAGGAGAGGTGATATTGCTTCTTAAAGCCAAATAGTTACACATGGGAGATGAGGCATCAAGCCTGCAGAAAATTAGATATGAATTAATTATTCCATTAACTTAGATGAAGGACAATGAGAAACATAAGGTAATGAACTTCAGGAAAATTTAAGAAACACTAAATAGAATAAAAGAATTTAACTTGAAAATTAGTTGCACATACATTTATAGAATAAACTTTCAGAAAGCAACCTGGAGGTTCCTCAAGCATTTCAAGACACTAAAAATTGTTCTTGTTGTTGTAAAAAAGAGAAAAATATTCTGGGAATACTAATGAAATTTTTGCATGAAAGACATGAAAGATGTTATGACTCTTTTCTGGAAAGATGTGGTCAGTTTCTGTCACTCTTCCTTCAAGGATAAAAGGGCACTGGAGAGGGATATCTTTATTTTGTTATGCCTGTATGCACACATATAGACATATATACTTTAGAAGACCATCTTAAACACAAATATTCATGTTCCAAAATGGCCTGGTGCAATCCAGCTTCAGTCTAAAATGTGTGTTGCTATATTGGATGCTAGTGTGACGGAAATAATTAGCCCAGTTTCTCAAGTGTATCATTATGCTGGCAGCATAGGAGGCTTTGAATCAAAGCTGTGCCATGTTGAGCCAGTTTGGACAGGCAGAACACACTTGAGCCTATTTCCATGAGACATTGCAGATATATTTCCAGGGGTACTGGAAGTGAAAGACTACAAATGAAATATGAACAGTTTGAGAAAAATGGAAGTAAAGAAAATAACCTTATCTTTCAAAATAGTTTCATTGGATGAAGAAAAGCAAAAAGTGTTGGTCATAATGTCATTTTATAAATATTATTTAAGGTTCATTTTAAGGTTTATTTTGCTAATTTGTTAAAGGGTAGTGAGAAATTCAGTGTAAGTTTGTGTGAAAGTGCTAGTTTTCTCTCTATTAGTTCCCTGAAGGCATGAAAATGTGATTCAGTGACATGTCCCAGGCAGCACTTTTTAAAATTTGTTTAAAAATCTGTGTAAAAGACATCAGCTAATTGTAGCAGGATAGTAGCTGCTTCACTTGCAAACATTCAACTTCAAATCCAAGGCAAAAGGTCATCATTTTCTTTACTGCTCAAAAACATTACTTGAAACCCTTTCCAGCTTCTTGACTTTTCCCTTAAATTCAGTCACAGGTATGTTACAATCTTAAGTTTTTTTCTTTTACACATATTGACTTTCTTCTAAGGTTTCCTCTAGCTACATTAGTCAATAAAGAATGGTTAGATAACCTCAAAAGACTTGTTTCTAGTCAAGCTGTTACTTCATCTGGCTCACAGTTCCCACTTAATCCCAGTGCATAGCCTCCCATTGTTACTCAGGATTTATTTTCTGTATGATTCAAGATAGAAATAGGGGGCTACTTCCACTCACATATGCTCTAACATTAGTACTGTGAAAGAGAAATTAGTTTAAGTTTCTCAATTACTTTTTTTTCATGGGAATGCATAGCTTTTTTAGCATTTAATTAAAAAAAAAATTTGAATAATTTCTGGGTTGAATCACAGTTCAACCCAGATCACTCAGGCTCTCAGTTGTTAGAGCATTGATTCTGTACATGCCCTAGAATTGCAGAGTTATAGAATGCTTTGGGTTGGAAGGGACCTTAATGTTCATCTATTTTGAATCAACTTGCCACAAGGACACTTTCCATTAGATCAGGCTCTTCCAAGTCCTATCCAGCCCAGCCTTGAACACTTTGAGGGGTGGAGCATTAAAAGTTTCTTGGGGCACCTGTTCCAATGCCTCATCACCCTCACCATAAAGATTTTCTGTCTATTAATATTCATTAACCTGATGACTTCAGGAACATATTTCATGAATGAATTTAATATATGGATGTGATTTTGTTCCCATTTATAGACAGATAAATTAAAAAGAAATCCATTATTTTTCTTCAGCAGAATTTAAATGTCTTCTAAGAAAGTTTATTCAGAAGATGCCTGAGTATCTCTGGCATGAAAAATCAAGAAGGGACCAGAAAACTCCTTTTAACTCCTAAAGGATACTAGTGAATGTAATAGTTCCTTAGCTCAGTAATTTTGGAAGATTCATCTATGTGAACTTTAGTTTGAACAACAGCTTTTATAATAAATTATTGGACAGCACCCTAAAACTTATAAATTACATATATTTAAATTGAATTATTTTCAAATTCACTTATTTTTATTCCCTTTTGTCTAACTGTGCATGTTGGTAATTTAAGTTTCATCTATTTTCAACATTGCCACAGAAAACTGTGCTTTGATCCTATCACCTTGTCTCACTCACAGTGATACTTTAATCTTTTAATCAATTCCTTTAAATGGTCTGCTCATAATGGACTTTAGTTTAATTACAGATTTCTGCAAAGACATATTTCCATTCATGTATCATGTTGGGCTCACATGTTCAGGGCAGAACACGGTATATGAAAATTGACATCCTGTTTTCTTTTGGGGGCTAAATAGACTGGGAAGAAAAAAGTAATTTTATATGCATATAAGTTTATCTGCAGTACCATGACATCTTCCAAAAACTGGGTTTCCACAGGGGATCACTGCTAAGAACTAGATTTGTATCCAAAGGAAATGATATTGTTCTACTCTCAGAGACAGTATAATAAAACTGAAGCCAATTTGCTTACACTAATGCAAAATCTGAGTAAGCAAAGAGGTACCTATGGAGGTTTAAAGAAATTGCTCTTACAATCAGAGAGGACTTGCAAGGGGAAAAAAAAAAAAAGAAAAAAGAAATGCCTCAGTTTATTTAGAAAATATAGAAAAACTAGCGAAATAAGGAACTGAAAACTGGAGATTTTTATTGGCAATATGGCAAGAGTTATTAAATATCAAGATGGACTCCAGCTTGTAGAGAGGCAAATTTGCATATAAAATTAGATGCCTAATACAGCAGTTGTATTCCATACTTGTAAATTGGTTCAGCATCCTAAAGGGAGCAATCTGATGCTGCTTTAGGTGACTTTCAGTGTGACTCCCAGATGTCCTTCAGCTACCATTTCAGATACTTATGTATGGTGTGACATGTATGCTACATTAATGGAGAGATCTTAATCTACCTAAAGCTTCTTAAATGCTATTAAACCCCTTTGTCTAGGTATTTGAGTGCAAGTATTTACATGTGAACTGAGAAAGGGATGCAGCTGCCTCTCATTGCTGTTCTAGCAGGACTAAGGCCTCTAAGAGTTCCAAGGTCACACCAGTCAGACAGAACGAAGTGTTGGCTCAAATACCTCAATGTTGCTAACCATAAGTTTAATCAGTGAAGCCCATGTCAAAGTGTCTGAATTACTGCTGCAGTAGAGGTAGTTTTCAGTTGTGTAAGAAAGAGCATTTAGTTTTATTTGGCAAGTTCTGCTGTATCTCATTTACTTTCCAGATACTGCTCCAGGAAAGTATAAATTTCTGTTGTCAGAATTATCATCTTACAGATGTCTTCTCAAGCTCATTCCACCTAATGGTAATGCCTGTGCTCTAGAAACTGAATCACGTCACTGGACTCATGCCTAGCCAATTACATTTGAATGCTAAATTTAGATCTAAACCTGGTGATGAACCCACCTCAAGCATGAATTTTAATCAGCTAAAATTTTCTGTGATAAATGTTACCATTGGAACCAACCCATCAAGACTACCTAACAGACAGGAGATTATACATCTAATGCAGTGTAAGCAAAGTTTACATTCTTACATTTATCATAAAACATTTGGGTTTATTATTTGTATTTTAAAGCAGTTAAATTATAAAAGAAGCCACTTAGGAAAACAAGACTTGCAGGATTTTCATTAATTAATAAGTTGTGATTTTTATCTAAAAGGTTGTATCTGTGAGTGACATCCAGAAAGGAGGTACTTTCAAAGTTCTGGGTAATTTTTAATGAATCTGTCAAAAATAAAGTATTAGGATGGAAGTGATTTAGGCTCCTATTTCCATGTACTTCCTAGCTCATTACCCACTTTCTTAAGCTAGTAGGTATAGTGCTCAGTGAGGTCTTCACACAGTGGAAACAAAATTGAATTAGTTGACAGCATTGATTTACTTGGAGCAATTTTATACTGTGTATTAAACAAATGAAGAAAAGGGATTAAAATGCACTTTCCAGTGTTTTTCAGATCTACTTTAGTGCACAGCACTAGTAATTACTTGATTAAAATCAAACCTGACATGTTGATAATATTTTAATTAGTAATACTTCTATGACTTGCTGGGAGGTGACATGCTAATTTTGGCTTGCAGCTTGAGAGACTGGCTGGGAAGCAGATGGAGATAACTTGTAGAGCGGTCTCCCTACTGCCTTCCATTTTTATGGTCAGTGGTAAAATGAAGCTTCTTTGGTAGGGCTGGAAAAGATAGTATGAATTCTCATTCTCAGAAAATCATGATGAAGCTTTGCCTTTCTGGTTTACTTTAGAATTCATCAGCACAACAGAAATCTATGGAACTATATTTCTAAAAATGTTTATAGAATCATAGAATGCTATTGTTTGGAAGGGACATTTAAAGATTTTATAGTCCAGTGCCCCTGCAATGAACAAGACATCTTCAACTACATCAGATTGCTCAGAGGCCTGATCAACCTGGTCTTAAATTCTAGGGATGGGGAATTTACCACCTCTCTGGGCCATCTGTTTCAATGTTACAACACTAAACTAAAAGAACTAAAAGAAGACAGATTTAGATTACATATATGTTATTACATACGTCTAATCTAAATCTATCTTCTTTTTGTTCCAAA
Organism: Eopsaltria australis; assembly: GCA_034509425.1. Lineage (NCBI taxonomy): Eukaryota > Metazoa > Chordata > Aves > Passeriformes > Petroicidae > Eopsaltria > Eopsaltria australis. Next base: position 182,217 of record JAVTVJ010001630.1, read on the forward strand.
AATTGACTTTTTGTCAATTGGAATTATTTCCCATTTATTTTATGCGTGTAAATTATTTTCCTTTAAACCATTTGTTTTCATTTGTTCCTCAAAGTATATTGTTATCTTTCCCACCCCCTACTACCCCCTCTACATTTATATTCATTTTTGTAATAAATTCTGCATATATTCATGAGCTGGCTCTTGACTGTATTTCTGTTAGAGGTAAATGACAGAGTGGAAATATGTTTAATAGAATAAACTACTCTGTTTCCAAAAAGGACTATTAGAAAATGACAGGCATTTGAACATAAGCCAGTCTGGCTGAAAGTAACTAGGTAGGAGGGCCAAATTAAATCCAACAATTCTAGGAAGCTAAAAGTGTATCTAATATATTAATTAACTAAGGAAAACAGCAAAATTTTTCAGACTCAAAATAGCTGCTAATTACAGAGGCAAGTATAACAAAGGAATTGAGGTAAGTCAGTGATTCTCATTAGATTTTAGTTAAATTGCAGTTCCACAGCAATATAAGTTGTCAGGAACAGTCCTTAAATAACTGTTTTGCTGACATTAACTTTATACATTGAAGTTAGGTACTGCAGAGACTTCACAGTGGCTTCCTGCTCTGATGCCAGCACAGCAAAACTGTAGAGGTAAGCAAGACAGTGCTGATAGAAAATGTCACTCTAACAGTAGAATAACTTTTGGCTCTTGGGGTTTTCTTCTGTATTGTGTGCTGAATCCTCGAGCAATTTGAGGGAACAGGCATGATATAATCTAATAAAAGCAATTGAATAGATAGAAAATGGAGCCTGCTCTGGTTAATTTTAGTAGGAAATGTCTGAAGAGAACAATGAACCACAGACAGAAAAGAATAATTTTCTGCTATTTCAAAAGTGTTGCAGGAAAAAGAGAGTGCTACAGTGGAACTATTTTCTGTTGGGTGTTTTATATACTAACAGAAAAGAAAACCTATTATTTGTATAGTTGATTTACTTAGTTATGGAGTCTAAAAATATACAATCAGATAAAATCTGCAAAATATATTCTTAAAATTATGACTATACAACACAGTTCAAGAATAAAGATGTCATAAAATTTGAATTAGGATGCCTTTTTTCACTGACATCCTTGAAAAATAGGAGCTCATTCATAATGCAGAGATTTTATGAAAAAAGTTGCAAAATAAAAGAGTTCCATATTCTATTAACAAACTCTTTGTATTGGCTGACCTCTAAAAATTAGCCAAGTGCTATTCTGGAAAGAAAAAAAAAAAACCACCATATAATATGAATATTAATATACAGCAATTTTAACTATTTACTGTATGACAGAGTGGAGATGGATTTATAGCTACTCAGTTTCATTGATGAAGATTTATTACAACCATCAGTAACTTTCATTGAGAATTAATCAAGTTAAAATTAAAACCACTTTTAATATAAAATAAAGGGAGTAAAATCAGATACAAGGAAGCAAACTTTCCATAAACATTAAAATAGTAAACATTATGGAAAATTCTCAATATTATTAAATTTTTCATATGGCTAGAGATACCTTCCCCATTTTGCTGTTAAGTAGAGAGGGAACTACTGAAAACATCTTAAATATTCAATAAATTTATTACATTAAATCTATTATATAATATGTTATTATTTATATTTCATAATTGATATTTGAATATACTTAGTCTTAAATATATTTATGAATTCATGTGTGTGTCTATATGCACATATAAACACATACCTGTATATGTGTGACACGTATATCTCAAATATATTAGCACACAGAAGCCAATTAGGAAATTTCTGATGGAAATAAATTTGACAGAAGGAGAAAACCACTTATGTAAGGACTTAAAGAGAACAGTTGCGTGTCTCAAACACTGTTAAGTCCACAGAAGCAGTTTGCTATGAGACAAGCACAGAAGGGAGTGACAGGATGGTGCTGATTCCAGGCCTGGCAGAGGTGAGATCTGGTTAGCACATCCTGGGTATTGCATCCAGACAAACATTCCCACTGTGGCAAAATTTGTGAAGGAGCAACTGCTCTCATGCACATCGCCAGTCAAACAAAGATCACCCCAAGTCATGGGACAGATGGCATCTGTGACCACCGCCAACCATTGAACTGTCCCCACATCTCTGCACCCCTTCAAATATGCCTCTGTGGATACCTGGAACTTGGACTGTAAATTACGCCAACTGGACAAAAATTGAGATTAGATGAAGGTGATACAGTTGTCCAAATGCTATCTCAGACTAAGGGGGTGGTTAAAAAACCTGGTGGAGAAGAATGCATCACCGATAATGGACGCAAAGAATGAGAATTTATGGGCCACAAAAAAAGCCAACTCAGCAACTGTGCTGAAATCAGCTCGGACTGGGTAAAATGTAATTCCAGCAGGGGGAGTTCAAGACCACCAACCACTGGCACTGGAAATCCAGGGTCTCAAGAGAAAGACTGAGCATGCAGACTGATTAGCATTAGAGTTGGGGGAAAAATTTAACCAATAGAGTAAGAGAACTGTGTAAGCAATGAGCATTAATTCCTCTGATAACTAAAATGTAAAAATAGCGAAAAGTTTTGAACAACCTCGGGACCCCACACAACTGAGGAGCACAGAGTGAAGAAGAATCATAGGATACCACTAGATGCATGGATGGTGACAATTTTCTGCTTCATCCATCTGTCTCCCCCCC
>JAVTVJ010001630.1:184920-284341 GCA_034509425.1 Eopsaltria australis
CCCCCAGCCTTTTCTATTTCTTTCTATCTCTCTATCTCACATTGTTTTGTTAAATAATATCCATGCTATTGACTTTGTCGTATGGCCTTGTTGACACCTTAATTCAGGCAGAGGCATTTCTCAGTAAATGGATCTTAACAACTTGATCACTGAATTTTCTTGCCCTGTTATGCCTAACACTACTGAAAGCATCCATTTTTTCTAGAAGAATCAATGTACATTGAAAAACTGATGATAGTTTACTGCAGGTTTATTAGCATTTCTCATAAAGATAAAATTCTTGGAAAGAGTATATAAGATTGTCTAATTGAAACAAATTGTGTATTTTCTAAATGTCTTGGGGACAGCACAATATAGTTTTTACATTAGATGCATCTAAAGAAACTATGAAAAAAGAAAGGAAAAAAAATAACAAAACATAAAAATATTAAGCAAGCACTGCTCGGATACGAAGGAGAAAAAGGGCCAATAATGTCAAATAGTTCAGCAAAAGGAAATTTGAAGTCCTGTCCCTGGGAAGAAATAAGTCCATGCAGGAGTACATGCTGGGGAGGGACAACTGGAAGGCAGACAGAGAAGAGCCTGACGATCAAAAAATTGAAATTGGTCAGCAATTGTCTTTTGCAGAAAAACAGGCCAGCAACTTCCCAGGCTCCATTAGGAAGAACATTTTTAGGAGGTTGAGGGAGTTAATTCTCCCCCCTAACTCAGCACTGGAGAGGCCACCTCTGGAGTGCTGTGTCCAGGTCTGAGCTCCTCAGCAGGAAGGAGAGATGGGCATAGCAGAGTAAATCTTGCAAAGGATCATGAAGATACTTAAGGACTTCAAGAGTCAGACATGTGAGGAGAGGCTGAAAGAGCAGGGATTGCTCAGCCTAGAGAAGAGAAGGCTTGGGGAAATCTTACCAATGTGTCTAAATCCCTGATGGGGTATACCCTACTGGGGGAAGAAAACCATCTCTCAGTGATATACGCTGAATGGACAAGACACAAATTTATATACAAGAAATCATGTATAAGCACAAGCAAAAGCGTTTTTTACTGTAAAATGGTCAAACACTGAACCAAGTTTCCCAGAGAGGTATGGATACTCCCTCTCTGGAGACCTCGATAACTCAACTTGGACTCAGCCCTAAGTAATCTACTGTAATTCACCCTCTTGACAGAATGTCTTGGTTTGAAGGACAGGTGTTTGTTAAGGAAGGCAGGACCCTCCCTTGGAATGGGAAACTGTAACCCCTCTCCCTCCGAATTATTATAATTTTGAAATCAAGAGGCTCTCAGGCAAAGATATGGAAATAGGAATAACAGTTCTTTACTAATATCTAAAACAAGGATAACAAATAACAACAGCTATGGTGTTAACCAACAAACAGAACCAGAAACCCAGTGGCAGCCTGCTCGGCTTCAGGCACCTTCTCCCTTCGGTGCAGTTCCAGTCACAGCCTGCAGGGGCGCTCTGGGTGCGGTGATTCCCCGGTGCCTGCAGGGGGCGCTCCGGTGTGAGCTCAGGTAGCACACGGCAATGGCGGCTGCCCGAGGCAGGGAAGGATGGAGGAGAGCCCTTGCTCTACAGACCCTCGGGAGGGGCAGCTGGTGTTGGTGCCACAGCAGGATCCCCGGACACAGGGAGCTGGGACGGTAAGGGGTCCCGGGGTGCAGGGGAGCCCAGTTACAATGTAGCGAAAAACTCAGAGCGGCGTGGAGGAGCGGGGGAAGGGACAGGCTGGTGTCAGGCAGCTCCCGATGGGGCAGAGGGCAGACACTCACAGCAGACAGACCGGCAGCTCCGCGCTGGCTTCTCAGGGGCCGTGGGTTCAGCAGACAGCAGCTCTGACCGTCCAGCTCCGAGGGTCCCGAGCAAGAGAGCGATCTCCCCGCCCCCGCCCTTGCTTTTCAGTCTCCAAAATCTCGCCTTGTCAGGCCCTGCGTCCATGAGAGCGATTCTTCCGCACCCTGCCAAGGAGAAAGGCTCTAGTCTTGTGCTTTGTTCTCTTAAGTACTCAGCTATTAGCTAAGTCATTAGTCTCTTAGCAACCCATGGGAGAAAAAATTCCTGAGGAAAAAAAACTTAATCCAAACTCCAACACAGAAGCACTGAACTAGAAGAATTCCAGAGGTTCTGTCTTACCTGAGCAGTTCTATGATACTGCACTGTACAATCACATTATACTACAAGAAGCACTAATTTGCATTGATTTCAGCAGCTTCCCTAGCTATGCCTTCACACATTGTTCAAATGGTTGAGATGAGATTGATGAGATTGATATAAATCTCTCTAGAGATTGATGATCTCTAGAGACTTGTTTTAGTTGTTATTTCCTTGATTTTATAGTTTACTTTTGTGTAGAAAGCAGCAAAATGAAAATGTATTTTGGTTATACTCTTTGAAAAACTGAGAATATTAGTACCCTTTCTTCTTTTCAAAAGGGCTCATTACCTAATGCCAAGTAACACTGTGATTTTTTACTTAAATGAAATTCATGCTGAGCATTCCCAGTTTGCCAAAACACTCAAGAACTTTCACAACAAATGCAGTGTAAGCTGTAACTAAAAGGGCTGACTGTGTTGTCAGTTTGATGAAATAAAGACAAAACAGTGGTAATGCCCAGTGTTTCTAACTGCCCATTGTGTCTTTGTTGCAGAACTTTTGAGCAGACCGAAATAGAATCTTCCTCTGTCTCATGCATTCATTTAAAGCTATGTGACTTTGCTGTCACAGTGACACAAATGAAATTAAATTGCTGAAATGGTCTTCTTTGCCTCAAATAGACAATAGAGAAGTATATATTTATATATGAATCTTTCTTTTCTATTTCACATGAAATGAAAAATAAAATTTATTTATTTATTTATTTAATATTTTGTAGCCTAAGAAAACTCTCTGGCATGCACTATTGGAATAGTACAATAAAACATACCTACAGCATTTTTTTCATAAAAAACCCCAAAGCTTACCTGTTAGAGGTTTGAGAATATTCTTGTTTTAAATCTTTTTTCAAGATAAAGCTGTTATTTATACTTGAAATGAGAAACTCTGAAAATTGATTTACTGATATTACAGGAAGTTAATAAAAGTAAAGATTTTAATGCGGAAAAGCTTTTATTTAAAGTTTGGGTCTTGTCTAAACTAAATGCAATCATGTTTGCATTGCCCCTTCCCAGCCCCCAAAAAATCTGAAAATACAAAATAATTTAAAAGCTAAAAAATACACAATTTTTCTGAAATGTCGTCTATTGTGTAGACACTGGAGATGTGCAGTGTAGTTGACATTCTTGCCAATTTCCTGGCTTTAAAGACAGAATGTCAACTTTGCCTGGTATACTTCAGCCTCAAGGGTTTCAAAAGGTCTTGGAATATAGCTTGTTGCTCCATGTATCTATAAAGTTCATTTTTTATCCAAGCTAACCATTCAGATTAACTTCAAGGAAATGACACTTCTAAAAATAATTAATCTTGTCATAAAATGTACTTCAGCAACTGATCATCCATTTGAGTTCTGTTCCTGACTGTGTGCCTCAGCTGTGAGGAGTCAAATATAACTAGCTCAAGAAGATACTATGCTGAAGATGGTTAAAACTACATGAGAAAAAGACACAGGTTTCTTGGTAAGAATAAAAAGTTCTGGAAGCACTGGATCACCAGCTGTTGGGTGACCCCAATAGTTTTTTACAGCATCAATGACAAAGGCAGTTCAAAATTTGTGAAAAATAAAGACTATTAAATCAGTGCTGAAACTGAATTGCTTAGAATAGTTTTGCCCAGAAGGCAGAAACATGGTTACACCTAATGTTTTTGAGACAGTCTTTGAAGCTTCCACAATTACTACTTTATGTGAAATGTGCCTGAAAACATCTGATTGCACACACTGTGATATTTTATCATCTCTTCTTCACATCTATTAGTATTTGCTTGGCAGACATTTAAAGCTAACATTAGTATCCATCTATGCTGTAAAATATATATGGTAAATCTTGAGGTTAAATAGGAATAAATATAACCTATGTATATGAGCCTCAGAAAGCAAAGCAAGGCTAAGCACACACAGGCACAATATATGTAAGGACCAGCCTAAAAGGGATAATATAGAAAAAAAGAAACATAGCAAGAGAAAAGGCATACCAGTGGGACCAGTCATGCAAATGGTGCTTGCAGAACTTGACAAAAGGTGCAAATGCTACAAAACTGAGGGGCACTGGCAACGTGACAGAACTTTAGAACATTATTCATGGAAAATAGGGTGATGCAATTGAATTCTGGAAAAAAGGAAGATATTTCACTGTACTAAAAGGTAGCTTTGGCTTGTGAAATATCAGTGTTTTCTTGAAGTTTGATGTCCGTGAGTTGAGGAAAAAAAAAGATTTACATGTCCTAAGAATCACAGAGTAGCAAAACCAAAACTAAAACGTAACCATGAAGAAAGCACAGAAAGAGATACTCTGCTATTTAATATGCTAAGGTGATTCTGGTAGATCACTGGTTGCACCAAGAGAAGGAGTATTCTACAGGTCCTCTACCACATTAATCAACCCTCCGATGATGTCTAATTTATGCCAGCACACAGGTGATAGGTCTGGGTGATTTGAAAAAGTCTGGAACTTCAGCTCTTTAGGCAAAATCAACAATACCAACAGCTCCACCAGGAAAACTAGGGAGCATAAAGGTATCATAGGATGTCAAAACAACATGTCAGCAGACATGCAGGCTGCTGTGCTCTTTACTAGTTTCAGTTACCAGGCTGATTTAAGTTTAATTCCCTGAAGAGCTCATTACCATACTCTAGTTTGGAGTATTTAAATTGCCATAGTGTAATTGAATAATAAGGAAAACTGACACATATTATCAAATTATAGTAAATACGGGAATTTCAGAATTCCCTAAAAACCTTATCTGTAAGTCCATTAAAGCATAAAGCAGTAAAAATAATAATAATAAAAAAAAACCAAACAACATTCCAACCAATAACCCCCTCACCCAAAACCTAAGTGACCTAATGGGTATCACCCTTAGCACTTCAAAGACAAGCTTTAAAGCTATTCAGATTGCTTTTTTTCTCACTTCATACACCAGGCACGATGCCTAAATTTATAATCAGTTTTGCCAACTATTTATAGTCAGCTAGGAATTATTCAAAGTGTCCTCATTAAATGTTTACCCATCATCTCTGTTAAATATGCTTCCTTTTGCCCATATTAATGGGAGTATTTGACATCATCTCAGTATTTTAAGAAATGCAAAGCAATTTGCAATGAGAACAAAAATACTGAAATCAAGACAGGATCTCAGATATCATTACCTTTCTTTCAAAAATGCAATTAATATTTTTCCATCATGTAGTTAAGTTTTTATTATTCATAGAACCACGGAATTGCTAAGGTTGGAAAAGACCTTGAAGCCCAACCAAGCCAAGTCAACCACTAAACAGTGTTGCTAAGCACCACAGCTACAGGTCTTTTAAATATCTGCGGAAATGGGAACTCAGTCACTTCCCTGGGAAGCCTGTTCCAAAACTTGCCAGCCTTTTTGGGGTAGAAATTTTTCCTAATATCCAATCTAAATCATCCCTGGCACAACTTGAGGCCTCTTGTTTAATCTCATCATGTCACCTGCTACCTGGGAGAAGAGACCAACCCCCATATCTCCATCTTGGTTAGAGCTTGATGCTAATAATGCCAAGGTTGTGGGTTCAATATCCACGTGGGCCATCCACTTGAGAGTTGGACTTGATGATCCTTGTGGGTTCCTCCCAACTCAAAATATTCTGTGTTTCTGAATTTTGTGATTCTGCAATTCTTTCCCAGTTGTTGTAGAATGGAATAAAGTCTTCCTTGAGCCTCCTTTTCTCTGGCTAAACAACCCCTCAGCCGCTCATCTTAAGAATTGTGCTCCAGACTGTTCAGCAGCTTTGTTGCCCTTTTTTAGACACGCTCCAGCACCTCAATGTTTTCCTTGTAGTGAGGTGCCCCAAGCTGAACGTGGTTCCTTATGTCCCCATAATTCGAAAACTATAAATTCATTATTTCTATGCCCAACATGGCCTTCAGCCATCACATCACCCAGCAGCTCTTGTCTTTTCACAAACCTCAGGTCCAGTGGGACAACTCCCCTGGCTGACACATTCACCAGCTGTGTCTGCGAGTTATCTTCTATATGGGAGCAATTGTGATGCAGGTTGTTGGACAACTTAACATCAGCAACACTCCCAACCTCGATGTGCTTTTATGCTTTCTCTGAATACTTTAGAATAATTTTGTCTATTTTGGCAGCTGTTGTCGCTTTTGCTAAAGATTGGTAAAAAATGGAATTTTTTTTCTTTCTGTCCCACTGCAAACCAAGTAGCTGAAAAATTATTCACTTCTAATTGCTACTTAAGAAGAAAGTTACTTTAGACTTATGTGAAATTCCTGAATAGGAACAGGTTGCCACTCCCGACTTTAAATTACCTATTCCCATCTGTTCCCCAGAATACCTCAACAGGAATGACAGTAACTCACATGAACTCAATGCACAAGTAATCCCATAATGGACCAGCCTACTGTGATTTTCTGCAGACTGTTAAAATGCCCATGTCTGACTTGCTGCTTGCAATTTAGGGACTAGAATTTAATTTTATTCCTTTCAGCACAGTGGATGAGATAGAAAAACTACTTGCTGAAAGACAAGTTATTACCCAAATTGTAGCAAGTGAGTTAAAGAAATACTATCAGGAACTTTCTTCCTCATCTACCATCACTCTTCTTCATAGAAAAGTCTGTGAAGCATAATTCTGAGCATAATGTCTCTAGAGAATTCCTTTTAATTATTTCTTTGTTGTTGCTGATGACTTGCAATCAAATAGTCAAATGCTTATTTGGGAGTAGAACAATACACACACCAAACACAGAACTTCACCACTCCTCTGACATTACATGATAGAAAAAGATTTAATCTCCTTTCTCAACTTTGATGGTCATTAAAATGATATAAAATGTTAAAATATTCCTATTATTCCTCTTCTTCCCTGTCCCGTCCCCCATATTTTCTAGGGTTAAAACAGGTGTCTGTTGTCACCATTGTTATTAAGGGTTTATTCTAACTGATAGAGAAAAGGCAGCAGTTGTAGTAATGCAGCTATCTCACAACTCCAGCAGTGTAATTTCAGAGTTTTTTGAAAGTACTGTCTTTTCTTGACACTTCTCAGAAGATTGCTGAGGAGAAATGCTCATTTACTAAAGTGACTGAAAAACACTGTCACTCCAAATCAACACAGCCATTTAATGAAAATGGGCTTTTCAGTAATATAATAGATGCTGCCAAAGCAGTGATCAAAGAGAGATGAAAGGGAGTGAACTAAGGAACATGAGCTGTTAGAAACTTCAACTGTGTTTTGCTAAGCTGTCTGCCAAAAGATGATATCTACCCTGTTAAATGATTTCCTTCACCAGCTTCAGCTACTTGAAAATGTCTTCACTTTTTTTTCACGGACCGCATATTGGCTAATAAGGTGAAAGGTTTAATTCTTGTCATGTTAAAATGAGTCATTAATACAGAAGCAATTTAAAGGTGCTTTCACTGCAACTATTGTTCAGATGATGTTCAAGGAACATCTTTTGGTTTTTGTCTCTTAATTTTTTATTTCTGAAACTAGTACTCCATCTTCCAAGTTCATTAATTAATATGAGATTTACCTTTAGGTTTCTATAATAAATAGCTGGTATGTGTCTAAACTTTTCTTCTACAGTCTTTTATGATAAGGTCCAATATTTCAATTATTTTTTCATCCTGATTGAGAATGAAAATCTGAAATATGCATTTATTTGATAAAGTAGCTTTACATGATGGAACTCCATACCTTAAACTCCTACTGAAACTAGATCATGGCGGAACATTTAAAGCTGTAACAAAATTATCCAGAATTAAAACAGCGGTAACAATAGGGAGTCTGGTGATTCAACTAAAAAAACCCCTCTTTTGGTGTTAATCTAAGTGTTTTTGTAATTTTGAAATAAAATTCTCTAATGAAAATTGTTTTACATGAAAATTAAAATGTTACTTTCTTTTTCCTTTTAATCCATCATTTCTGCCCGGCACTTCTTTCTTTCCTCTCATTTGAGTACAATCCAAACTCAGGAACACTTCTGGCTGACCAACACCGCATGTTTCAAAGAATATCTCACCCACTTAATCTTCATCTGTCTTAAATATGTAATGCTAGTATACTTCTAAAGGAAATTTTATATTCTAGGGCTGATGAAATTTCTCTTAAAAACAATGAGGGAGGCCTAACATACAAACAAAGTACTCCAATCTCTTAATTAAAACATTATTTCATCCTGCTTTTGAAAAATCTAGTTCAGAACGCTTAGTATTTAGATACTCTCAGCAAACTGATTTCACTCAAATTTGTGACAAATTTTATCACATTAGCAGAGTGTGTTGATTTTCCCTTTGATAAACAGCAACTTTCTGAGGGGGAAAATGCTTTTAAAGAAAGGCCTGTTTTTCTCTGTACTTTTCTTCTGCTACACACAAGTAATTCCATTAGCTCTTTTACATTATTGTGAAATCTAAGTGAAATAATAACATTGATTCATTTTGTTTAGAATTTAAGCAATGTATTCAGAAGCTTAAAATAGTTTTGTTTTGGTTTTTTTTCCCTGAAACACACACATGTCATTTATTTTTACCAGTGCCACAGCTAAATCAGTGATCAAAACCAAGGATCAATTTATATTTGTTAGAAAACTCTCGGTGGTGAGAGTCTGAGAAAATATCCAAGCACTTTATTTTCCATCACATTCTGTCATTCTAACTTCCTAGAAAATCTGGCTCACACGTACATAATTGATGCCCTTCTTTGCAGGTGATAAAATCTCTTCTAACATCTTCAAGGTTGTATGCATAATTGAAACTGAAGACTCTGCTTAGCCAACTTCATGACAATCTCATCAGGAACAAGAGGCATCTATGGAGTGTAAGGAGAGGAATAAAAAGGGTTCTCAAGTTCTTAAAATAATTTTTTTCCTCTCTGTGTCAAAAAATGTAAATGCTTCAGGCAGTATTATTATTCCTACTCAGAATTTTTCTAGGCTTCCCAGATGGAATTATTGCCCTGTCATAAATACATTTGCAATCATGTTAACATTTTAAAAAAATCTCAGTATTAATTTATGAAGAAAACAATGTATCTTTTATAAATGCAGTTCATTCTAAAGATGCTGAATCACAAATATCTTCTTCCCTCCATTTGTATTCCTGTCACTTTTTCATTATTTTCTGACCATGATTTGTAAAGATATTATTGTTCTTCATTTAAATCCCTACTTCCTCATCTAACTCACTTCTGCTACAACACCTACAACTTTTGAATCTTTAAAAAATGTTACAAGTAATAAAACTTAAATGACTTCTCAATATATATTAGCTTTTTATCTGTTTTATGGCTTGTAATTTTCAGGGTGTTTGGATGAAACTTATCCTCTTTCATTATTATCACAGCAGGATGCTGTGAATATGTAGTTTTGATTTTTGTCTGATTCTCTTTAATCTGTCTCCAGTTGCCCCTCATATCTTCCACTCTGTGATATAGTGTATATTGATAATCCTTAATAGTCAACACATCCCTTTTGCTCTCCATAATACCCTGAGACAGAATACTGAGAAGTAACTTAATTTCTGTCAGAAAAGTGTGTTTGTTTTAAACCTGGTACTGTAGAAAAAACAGATGTTATCCAAGTCCCTGAAATTTGTTGCTGGCCACTAAGTAGCTGATGATTTACATCAGAAGATTCTACTTCCAAGTCATTAAAAATTAGGTCTATTGGAAAAAGGAAATAAGTCAGGAAATATCTTTTTTTTCTGAACATCCCCGAATCACTAATGGAAAAAGATTGTCAATTCTGAAAAAGTAATTTTGAAAGGAATGGTTCTGGCAAAGTCTTGCATGACTGGTGTAGCCAAGGGTGTATCATTGAATGGCCCCATACTTGCAATGCAACAGCTGTTAGAAGACTTTAATTCAGACTGCAAGAGTAAGAGCTTTGTATGCACTGAATTTTCTCTTCCCTTTGCTCCCCCTCAGCTGCACCTGATGTCAGTTTTTTGTTGGAATAATCTTGTGATAGCTTGCTGGATAAAATCTTTCAGTCTCCAAACTGCAAAAAAAAGAAAAAATGTGCTAAAACCATTTTCTATCCATTTATATCTACATCACTAATGATCCAGGACATTAGTCAAATACACACAGTCCAACTGCTCATTTTACTGCTTGGAATGGTAGTTACTGTCCAATGCCATATCTGGTATATTGGCTTGTCAGCCCTGGACTACAATCCATTTTTCTCATGAGCTACAGATTAGCTGATTAAAGCTGATGCAGCATGAAGGGAAAAACAAATCCTTTAATAAATAAAAAAAAAAAAAATTAAAAAAGAACAACAACTTATAAATATTCTGATTAATTCTTTCTGCTTGTCTCTCACTTGGGGCTTCATATTTCATTCTTTGCTTTTTTGGTAAATATTTATTTTTCTGGAGTTCATGTCTACTTTCTGTAAATTCTCAATTTGCAGTAAAATTCAATGAACTTGACTCCATCATTAGGTGTCTCTAGCTGCAACGGGGCTTTATCCTCATGACAGAAGTTTTCTATGTTTCTGTGTTTCTATATTACAGTTAGGGCTATGAAGGGAAGGCTGGGGTGTACTACTGAAAAAGCAGGAGTGAAGTATCTGTGCTCTAGGTATGTGCATGTTCTGGAAATCAGTGCATATGGCTAAAATGAAAGGGAATTTAAATCCTCAGGGAAGTACAATAGCCAGAATGACAAGCACTGTGATACCTAAACCTAGGAAACAACAAAATACCAGAGGCTAATGGCAGAGAATCTACTCCTCAAATGAACAAAGATATCCGAGTGAAAATTATGAAGAGAGAGTGAGAATTTGAATTACACTGCCATAAAAAAGGAGACAAAATTAGCCATATCTAGTAGCAGGATCACAATTATGCTTAAATAGTTTCACCTAGTTTTTTAATGGATTCTAAGTAGGATGAAATGTTCAGATTGATATTTTTGTAAGTATACAGACTACAGGTTTTTACACTGAAATCTGTAAATAACATTCCAAATTTAAAATTTTCTTTAGAGAACTGTTGTAAAACTCAATTTTAATAAAATAGAAACATTAATTTTAAAAGTCCAGTGCATAAATGAGTTCATTTAAATATTAGGTAGGGTTTCTAGAGACTTTTCAATCAAAACTATTATGCAAATTTGCATCCATTATTTGCTTGATATTTGCTTATTTTTCCATTTTGTAACAATTATTTCCTTTGCCAAATATGTCAACACTGAAATCTGGAGATGTTTTTCTAAGTTCTCCACAAACAAAAGCAGAAGGAAGGTAACGGTTTCCTAACATTCCCAGGTGCTAGGAGGGAGTGTACAGGGGGAAGAGTTGTTTGTTCATTTATGTGGGTGGATTAAGGAAGAATGAAAAACAGGGAGTCTCTGTGTATTCTTTCTATACTGCATTTTGAAATTAATAGCACCTACAAATACAAAGGAGGAGATATAATGAAATTCATCAAAGCAGAACAATAAATATGTATGTACAAATACATATATAAAAATTCATATACATAACCACACTTGTGATCACACACAGACAGATTCATAAGCAAACCTTCTGCTCTGCTGTCTGAACTTGCTTGACAGGAATCAATCAGTTTTAAAGTATTGAGTTTAGTTAAAAGAAGAAGTGCCACTGACCTGGTTCATGTTTCATAAATGGATAACTCCGGAAGTGCTGAGAACTGTATGTGACCTGTAATGAAGTCTATATCAGGACAAGATATAGATTTACTCTATAAACTCCATTTCTGTATGCATTCTGCACATGTTTTTGAAATGATATGTTCCTCTTAGAAGAAAATTCATAGTGTTATCATAAGGATTATTAAGTCTCAGAGAAATGCGGATAAGAGTGCTGCAGTGGCAGAAGGCATAAATGTCACAAGCAATAAAGAATAAATATTTTCAAAATTTTTTAATCATTACTCCATTTATTATTATTTCTTACCTCATTTTTATATTTTTTAGAGAGAAAAATAATGCATTCTGAACAAATAATATGCTCAGAAATTTTCATCAATCTTGGTGTCTTTAAAATCCTGGAAATTCATTTTCTGGGATTTTTTTGCTTTTAAGAACAAGAAAATCATTTGAGATCAGGTTTAATTACTGACTTTTAAGTATTTTTTTTTCTTTCTCTTCTGATTAGCAAACTTCATTGCACTCAAATTGTGAACTTCAGCCCAAAAGCACTAACTTCCCTTGTATCACTGTATAATCATTTGTAAAAGACAGGAAAGTCCACTAGGTAATTCAGAACAAGAGAATAATTTTAGATTTTTTTTGTATTGCATCTGATTCTTTGCAAGTACTATGGAGACAGTTCTATGAAGCCATCTTGTATAGGATAAAATTAGCTTTTGTGAATCTATCTTTCATCTCTGCTCTCTTGGCTTCACCTGTGGTTTTTGTCTTCTCTCAGTTCCTTTTTCTTGGGAGTTCTCTTCTACAGTAGGTCAGGTTAAATTCTACCTGTTCTTTAAAAGCCATCAGAAACTTTCAGTATCCTCCTCTGCTACTCATAAAACTTTAAATCAAGGAAAGCCAAAAAAGTACTTCAAACACCTCTCCTCTTTCTGTCTCTACTTGCAGAGATGTGGGAGAACTGAAGTTGCTTTCTGCTCCTCTGATATCTTGTAACCAGAATAAGGAACATAAGGAATGTCTCTTTTTCCCCCTTAAAAATAATCAATCTTTATTTGAGAACATAGAAGGTCAGTGTCTGTCAGCCTTATTTTTACTGATGTGGTGAGAAATATTGGATTTCTAGCTTAGACATAATTATATTCTTAGCAGGTAACTTGGTTTGAACCTCTCTCCTTTGATTCTGGGTCTCCTAAATCATTAACCTTTACTAATTGTCCTCTGGAGTTCTGTACAGAGTCCTTGACATTACTCATTTTTTCCCATATATTTTCACTTGTGTCACGAATGAATGATTTGGTTGGCTTAAAGAATCAGTATCAGAGGTATTAGGAAAAGTGGTTTTAATATGATGTTGAGTGCATCCATCACAACTTGCCTCATTTCAAAAAATGTCATGGAAAAATATTCCACCTTTGTGGAGGGGGAGAAAAGGGGAATTAAAAACACCATAGTGTTTCTAAGTATTTTGCTAAGTTTATATTCCACTTGGCCCTGATCACTGACCTGGAGGCCAACCTGTGCAGACTAACTGGGCTTGTGGTCAGACTCCTCAAGCTTAACCCCTTCTTCAGCAGCTGGGCTACGCCTACAACACTTGGCCTTGAGTCTCCTTGAGTCCTCCGTGTCTCCAAAAACACGTTTGCTTTTCTATTTCACAGCATCTAAAATAATATTATTATGTCACCATAGGGGTGACTTTAAGAGCAGTGTTTCTCTAACTTCAAAAGAGCAATGTGACAACACATGGGGTGAGTTTTGGGGTTCAAAGCCCAGACTGTGCATGACAGCTCAGAAGGTCAGATGGGGCCAAGTCCCAGATATGACTCACCTGAATTTCACAATGGGAGCTGTCCTCTAGTAGGCCCTTCACGGAACCAAGAACATATTTCAGAGGGAAAATGCTGACTGATTTCAAAGTAGTGAACTTGCATTTATGCAGCATAAATGGTGAGGCTACCAAGACCCAGGGATGAACTAACTAGGGAGCTATTAATTAGCAGTGTGAAATACCTACTGAGAAACAGGAAAAACAATTGTAGTATTCAGTAAGAAGGACAAAAGATATAAAGTGAGCAAGAGGTCTTAACTTCTGATGGGTATGGAAAACAACGGAAAATTTTAAAGAAATTACACAAAGCAAAATGCTTAATAGTATTCTTTAAAATTCTTAATTTAATTTCATGTAACTTATCTCACATTAGACTGAAAGCTTTAGGTACTATTATTTATTTTTTTAAGAGACATTTTTGTGAGACAGACATGCTTAGCTCTGATCCCAGAAGTATGTCATGTGAATTTCATTCTGGAATATTTGGAAGCTGTGCTGTTCAACCTATCAATTTTTAGTGCTCATTAATCTTTTTCATTTTAAGTTCATGTTTTACAAATTGTGTTGACATTTCTGTTTCTTGAAATTAAAAGTTTTAAATAAATATTTTCTTTCTTCATAATAAAGGCAGTGTAATGTAAATCTTTAATTTTGATCCAGAATGATTATATGCATTAACTGAAGTTAGTTTTATTAATTTATTTTAGGTCAGCAGTCTTGCCAGAAACAAATATTTTTCTTTTTATTGCAAAAGAATAAATGTATGTTTCGTAAATTCTGAAAAAGAACATGGAGTGGCTATTCCAGGTCTAAACAATTTTCTTAAGACAATGTTTCCCATTAAAATTTAATAAATCTTCTGAGATACAGAGTATTTCAGCCACTAAGTTTCACTACACTTCTCTGAAGAGAATTTTTATTTAACTTTTACCCATTTATTCCACTTTCTCATGATATATATATATCTCCTATTTTTGCCTTTGGCCTGTGACTTTAAAAGATTTAATGGAAGTATAAAGTCATTAAAGTAACACAAGAAACCGATATTTCTGCTTTTGTTCTTCATTTATAATCACAAACAACAGTAAGACAGTATAAACACACATAAACATATTTAAGTCACAGTACATCTAGAAATGTGTGTGTAAGGCTTCCAAACAATAATATTTGGATTTCAGTAAAGCATTTGATACTGTCTCTCACAGGATCCTTCTGGACAATATGTACAGTATTCAGCTGGATAAACACATCATATCATGGATGAGCAACTGGCTCATGGGTTGGACGCAAAGGGTTACAGTGAATGGGGTGACATCAGACTGGGGAACTGTCACTGGCGGGGCTCCATCCTTGGCCCTGTGCTCTTCAACATCTTCATAAATAACTTGGACACAGGATTGGAAGGGAGTACTAAGCAAGTTTGCAGATGATACAAAACTGTGAGGAACTGTTGACACCTTCAAAGTCAGGGAGGTCCTGCTGAGAGACCTCAACAATATAGAGAACTAGGAAATCCCCAACCATGTGAAGTTCAACAAGGGCAGGCGCCAGATTCTGCACCTGGATTGAGGCAACCCTGGTTGTGTGTACAGACCAAGGAATGAGAGTCTGGAAAGCACTGCCACAAGGGACCTCAGTGTCCTGATTGATGGCAAGTTGAACATGAGTAATTTTGCCCTGGCAGTCAGGAGGCCCAACAGCGTCCTGGGGTGCATCAGGCACAGCATCACCAGTCAGGCAAGAGAGGGGATTGTCCTGCTCTGCTCTGCACTGGGGCAGCCTCACCTGGAGTGCTGGGGGCAGGCTTGGACACCACAACATAAGAAAGATATCAAGTGATTAGAGAGTGTTCAAAGGAGGGCAACAAAGATGGGGAAGGGTCTGGGGGGGAAGCTTTATGAAGAGCAGCTGAGGTCACTTGTCTTCTTCAGCCTGGAAAAGAGGAAACTTGAGAGGAGACTTAATTGCAGCTACAACTTCCTCATGAGGGGAAGAGGAGGGACAGACACTTCTCTGTGGTGACCAGTGACAGGACTCAAAGGAATGGCCTGAAATTGTGGAGGGGAGGTTTAGACTGAATATTAGAAAAATGTTCTTCATCCAGAGGGTGGTTGGACACTGGAATAGGCTTCCCAGGGAAGTGGTCACAGCACCAAGCTGACAGAGGTCAGGAAGCATTTGGACAATGCCCTTGGGCACATGGTGTGACTCTTGGGGAAGGTCCTGTGCGGGGCCAGTAGTTCTACATGATGATCCTCATGGATCCCTTCCAACTCAGCTTATTCTGTGCTTCTGTGATTCTGTGATAATCTCACAGACCCAATGCTTAATGTATACAGTACTGCCACCTTTTGGTAGTAATTCTCACTGCTATGTATAGCTAGTCACACTACAAGCATTTTGTCTTTCAAGACTTTCAGAGCAAGACGTTCAAGTTTGTCTGAATTTACTTGTGCTATTTACCATTAAATTTCTAAGTTAGCCAAAGCCTATATGCGAGGGCTGGGTGTACAAATTTGATGATTTGACTTCCCATAAAGCTGTCTTGCTCAATATATGTTTTAAAACTGGTGACAACAGCTGATACATTTTCTTTCACTCTGTTTAAAAAACTAGACCTTTGGGGACAGTAGATCTTGTAAACTACCTACACCTTACCTGCTGCTTCTGGAGATCCATCAGAAACCTAGAGCAATCACACATTTTTCAGACTCCTGTTTTCTGCAAGGTTTTAGAGCTAATCACAAATTTTCACATTTTAATATCTATCAGATAACTTGGGACCCATTATCTTCAAAGATGTGTTTGGGTAAAAATATTCATCCAAAATAAATCTGGTTGAAGGAAGTAAAAGAGTAACTGAAAATGATGAGGTTTAATGTGTGGATTGGTATAATTCACAGCTGATGCAATTCTAAAATAAGGCCAACATTACTATAATATTAAGTCTTAGAAGTTACTGAAATTATGTAATCCATGCACATCAACATGTAGATGTCTACATGTAAACTGCATAATTAAGCTCCTATTACAGCCAATGCAAAACTTGAATTTGTTCCAGTTGCCTGAACAGTGGTATCTAGTGCATGATCACTCAGAAGGAAATATATATATGGACTTATGGTGGAGTCACACCAGTACCCCACAGTCACAGCCAGGAGAAGTGTGGCGCCCATGGCCCCCTCAGGCCAGGAGATGACTTTGGGCTCCCTATGTGGGTTCAAAGAAACAGAAAATTTCTGTATAGCCATAGGTAACATTGAAAAAGAGACCAAAGTGGGAAAAACAACATGCTAATTAATGCTCAAAACTACTATTTCTTAAACAAGAAGTTCATTACAGTCATAGTGAGATGTAGCTTATAAAAGAACTATAAATCAAAAACCAACGTAACATAAGGAAATAATGATTCAGGATAATTGTCTCTCCAGAGTAATCTTCAATAAAAGTGTTATAAATTAATAACTAGTTAATCAGAAAATAAAATGTTATTTAAATTTGAGGACCTATTTCAGGTGAGAATCTTGCAACACTACAGACAGAATACATATTTCAACTAAACACACTAATTCATTTGGACACTTCATCCAAGTATAATAATTTTAATAGCATGATTCTTTTATTGCTATATTATAATATCATTTCTTCAGTATTGATACATTTCAGACTAATTTTCCCCTTCTATTCAATTTACTCTGTGTATCTGTGTGTTGAAATTCTTGATGATCTTACAGAAAAGCTAGATCAGCAGTTTTAATACGGTTTTTCTCCACAAGCATTTTACCGGTTTCAAAAATCTATAGAGAATACTACTTAAACCATGACCTTTATCACCTGAAGAAGTTAAAATTATAATGAGGTTTCCCAAGCTATTTGCAGGATGTGTTATGAACTTGATGTGATATATACACCTGAATTTTACCGGCATCATACTATTTGGGATTCTGAGATGACATTTTAAGATAAATCTTTTCTCATGACCTTCATAGTTAATAAAAGTTAAATTCCATTTTTATTTCTATATCGAGTTTACAGTGCACTGAGTGATACTTGGTAATTAAAAAGCCATTTGACTCCAGCTGTCCTCAGGATTGGGTGCCACAACCTAAAATGTCTTTTGAATTTCTTTCTTTGCTTTAACTGGCCTTTTTAAGAGATTGGATTGGACTTCTCCACTCAAGAATTCTGGTTGAGACAGGGAAAATTAAGTCTTGTGTCAGAGTTATGGCCTTAATAGCATTTAAAGCAGCCTGTTTTGCTATCCTAGGGAGTAAAGTCCTTTAACACATTTTGGCCCCCCCAAGGGGACTGTCACATTATGATGTGTTGTGCTGTCTCCCTGCCAACTGAAGGAACAGATCTTGAAGTCATGACAGGTTCTTCTGACTGGCACTTACAGAAAGAGTCCTTTGACATGGGGAAGATATTTTGGCATTTTTTATGACTGTATAATAATTCCCGCTGTGCTGCTTGTGTAATAAATGTGTCTTCAAAAGATCTGCCCCATTATACTTTTCTCACAGAAACATCAATCAGCTATGAACAAATAAGTACAAAAAAATTATAAAGCACAGAGAAATAAATCCACAAGAAAAGTTTCCTTTTTTAATTGGTCAACTTACTATAAAATTCTCTGTGATGTATTTCAGGTCTGTGAACTCCCACTAATAGATATGCAATCCTTGCAGAGATTTGTTGGTGGGTTATTCTAAAAATTAATAAATAAGATTTTAAAAGTGTGCATTTTTTAATTTTCAGATTTAATTTGCATGCACATTTTAAAAAATACCTCAGCAAGAAGCTAATGGAAAAATAAACTTATATCTGTATTTTTTAGACATTACAATAGTGAATATGTTTAATACAGTATTGAAATGGTTTTAATTTGTTGATTCAATCAGCAAATCCTGGTGAAATTCGTGAAAGAAAACCAATCCCAACAGAAACAAGAATCGGTTTTGCAGAAAAACAAGGAATCCACTTCAAAGACTGACAATTTATTTTAAAAACTTCCGCTTTGGAGAGATAGAGAAGAAGGCTAGATTAGTAAGGAAAGAAAACCTCTCACAAACTGAGGACTGCATAACTCGGCAGTTTTTATGCATGACCCACTGCTGGTTACCTATACACAGGTTACACAATTCAGAAAAGAGCATGTGCTTCAGTCATAAGTAAGCATGGAAAAATCTGATATTTTAATAAGAAAAGAGGAAAAGCAAGATTTAAGAATTCTTTTCTTTCAAATGATGTAAATTTGCTAAGCTGTCATAAATTTCTTTTGAATATACAACACTTTGATCAATAGAACGATATGCAGTCTTTGAAACAATGAATATATAATATTGTCTATTGAAAATATTATGGAGTGGTAAACTAGCATCACTACTAGATGTATTCATCGAACATGAATGATTTTACTAGGCAGTGATATTCATCATCCTTAAATATTGTAGGACTTTTAATTTTTTCATACAAAATTCATGTCAGTATGTCTATTTCTAATTTTATAAAAAATATTAGTTTAGAGACATTTTTATTTGTATTTCAACCTTCCATTTTATGAAGAAGGTACAGTTATTTTATCTATATATCTATATGTATCTACATATATCTACATATATAGGTATAGTTAATTTAAATAAAAATATAATTATTAGTCTTTCATTTTGTGAGTTTTGGTACCAAATCAGTTGAAAATATTCAAACGACCTGAGATTTTTTGACTGACTCTAATTTCTTCCAAATACCAGTCTTCCACTAAAATCCACCTAACAACTCAGCAGAACTGTCATGTTTTATTTGTGTAAGACATGGAATATTTAAGAAATAGGACTTTTGCAGTGAAGAACAATGTAATTTGACAGAGCATGATAGAAAACTATCACAACAGGTTCCTGAAAAATTGGGTTTTGGCCTGTTAACTTGCCTGATAACTTGTGGGAAGATAAAGAATTTAACAATATTTTATAGTGTTATTCATTCACAAATTACTTTAGGATTAAATCCTTTGTTACAAAAATCTATCAGCTTTTCTTTTGTGAGTGTATGTAAAAAAGTACCCTTTAATAATTTTATGAAGAGAGGGGATAAGATACTGAGAGAATTGATGGGCAGTGCTCTAAAAAATTCTTATTGCTATGAGTAGCTCTCTCTCACAGCTGGCTCTTCCACTCTTAATTACTACCTTAAGGAAAAATCATCTTATCTACCTGCTGCTCTTGTAGGCTACTGGCTGTTGTACTCCTGCTCAGTGCCCCACTTTCTATTTATAGGATTGGATATTTTTCTTTCTCTTTCATGCTCTCCCAGTTTATCACACCCGTCCTCTCCACAGGAGTAGACTCCCATGTATGTGCTCAGAAGGGCACATGTACATTACTCCATGGGTTGGAGCTTAGATCTGTACAGATCTGGGGATCAAACAGAGAAGTGAACTTGAACTGCAGTCAAGTATTTGCAGGTGAATATCAAAATGACTGACCTTTCTGCAGGAAGAAGGATCCTTCTCCTCTTTAATGTTTTGATTCATTGCCTTTAATCTGAATAAGGTGTTCCCATAGGAAATAATAATACGAAAAAAACCCAAAAACCAAACAAATAAAAAAATCCCACCCACAAAACAAAAGACCCCACCCAGGTCTAATCTTTACAATTTTTACTAAGTGTGGGGTGATGTAAGTTGCATTGCTCACTTCAGATCTGTGCAAAAGCCTGCCTATGTGATTACAAGATGTGGTCCTGTTCCTCTTGCCCTCACATGCCAACATGCATACCCATTCCCCTGGTGATTTTGCCCCATGAACTGGCACAATGTGTGAGCAGATGTGCTACTGCAATACAGGGAGAGAGGAAAGCCAGGACAACCCCTGTGAATCAAAACTACCCACAAGGCTCCATTTCTTGTACTGTCAATCCTGTGTAATATTTTAGGAGCAAGGAACTTTGTGATCTCATTTTCAGATGGCTCACCTTATCCAAATTAATGAAAGTAATTGTCTCACTCTACAGTTACTGTGATTCCTTAGCCTTAAATGAGGATGAGCATACTATATAACTCTGGCTTACAGGACTATTTAAACTTTTAATGTTTAGATTCCTATGAACATCTGATCCAATAGTGAAGGGATGATTTGATTCTGTTTTTCCTCCACAAATTTTGTACTGATGTTCTTGTCCCACCGAGGCTATTGGAGTTTTATACCATATTTAAGATGCATTTTGGTCCAGTATATGCATCAATAGTTTAGCTTTATTCTCTTCATCTTTTGGTGCTCTAGTTTTATCTGTTACCTTTGAAGAAATTGGAGATAATTATAGGGATAACAGAGAAACTCCCCCTCCAAATAATTTTTTCTTCATTAAAATTTTAGTATGATACTGTTTGCAACCATTTACATATGTGGAGCTCATTGTTTGTTACTGGGTTTAAAAAACAAATCAAAACAAAAAACCAAACCAATTTATTCTGTGAGAAATAAGAAATAAAAGCCATTAAAATTTAAAATCAGATTACTTCTATGTAACTTTTGCTCACATAATTTCCCAATGGATATCTTTTCTGCTTATTCTCCTAGGTCCTACAAAATTAGGTAGAAGAATGAACAATACCATACAGTCAACATGTATTTATAGAAGACACTGTAAACCAAAATAATTCAAAAAGTAGCAACATTTTGTTCTGCATATCTGTTCTGTGACAATTTTGAAATCTAGCTCAGAGTGGAAAAACAGCCAGAACAAAACAAATCCACGTCACGTAAAAGTAGTTTTATGAATATACTGATTTTTTTAAGAATTTCCAGTTATTTTAGGAAAAAAACCCAAGCCATGTTAAGTAAGATTAGGCAAATGGGCACACACTAAATTTTGCTAACTTCTTTTATTATTAGGGCAAAAAAATTTCTAGTTTCTCTCAGGAGCAACAACCAAAAGGGATAAAGGAAAAATAAAGAAGACATAGACGAGGCTTACTTGCATCTCTGTAATGGTTCCTACAGAGGGCTTTAGCAGTGGCTAAGTTCAATCAGAATTTACAAATGTTTTTCAAAGAACCATGTATATGGTATTTTTTCCTACTCCTCAAACCTTTATGTAGACCAAATATCTTCCTCTTGATAAATTCTACCATTAAGCAAGGTTTTTTTACAAAAACATTTCTCTTCTCTCAAACATTATTTCTTTGGGCACCTACTGACCATTTTTCCTAATTGTATTTCTCTGAGACGATCTCCAGAGATTCTCTCCACTCCCTCTCTAAAGAAACAAGCCAGAAAAAGTCACCTCCAAATGCTAGTGGGATTTATATAAAGATTTGTTTGATTGGCAGGAAATTTGCAGCCTTTCCCTTTTTTCATCTTTTGTCTCCAAAAGAATAACTGAGAAAAGAGAGTTAAGAACAAGCAGATAATGCAGTGAGAAAGCAATATTTCAAAAATGGAAGAGGCTGGACACATTTCCCTAGATGACTAGATATTTTTGGCAGTTGTGTGTGCCCCTTTCACCTTTATTTAGATGCATTCATTCATTACGGCAGAAAGCTTTGGAAAGGAAATCATATAATAAAGTAAAATATATTTGCCAAGAGCATATTATAAGCTAGAAAATAACAGCAGTCTTTATGGGCACTGCAGTTTTATCTTCAAGAACTTGGAAGAAAAGAAATAAATTCACTAGAAGGGACAGTTATACATTACCAAAATCTTTCCTGTGCTCCAGATATTGCCAAAAAACTGAGATGAGTTTTGCATTCACAAATGAAACACGACACAATCTTGTTTTGCATGGGCTTGCTTTCTGTAATGAAAGTTTTACACAGCTTGGCTTCATGAAGTAAAATGTTGATTGAAAATATTTGTGACAGTTGTGGGTAGTTAACAAAGTTGCTATTACAGTACTTCAATAAAATGTTGCCACTTTAAATGCTAGGTACTAAACTGGTTGGTGTATACAGCAGCATTTTAGACACTATGCTATGTGTGAACTCACATTCCATTAAATGAGTCACTTCTTCTGACTGACACCCCGTTTACTCAGTGGAAACAGTGAAGTTATTTACTAGATAAAAAAATGAAGCCGAACACAAATTTATATTGCTGTATTTTGTGTTGGTAAAAAATCTGGCTTGCCTGTCAAAATTTGCAGAAAGCCATTTAAAATTTGTTAACCCTTCTGAAAAAGTATTGATTAAGAAGAGAAACTATAGTCTGTTTGAACACAAATATTGTTACAATACATTTTATGACATTTATGTGTGTCAATGTGTAGTAAAACTCTAGATTATGAGAGATAATATATCTTATAACACAGCAATGTCAGGGCTTTTTCATTATTTGTCGCAGTTACTACTTTCTCAGGGTATTTGAAATTATGCTTACAATGGATCAAGTCAAATAAAAAATAAAAAATGGATATTTCAATACAATAAATTCATTTTTATAGAATTGTTTTAATGGGCTTTGCACCCTTTACTTCTTTAGTTGTCTTACATTAAATCAACAATTTTGCAGGTTTTCTCTTCCCTTTAGACATATTAGAGATTTAACTGATTCTGGCTAAAAAGTTTATCAAGCCATGCTGTATATTTTCAAACTCTTCTACACTAAGTATGCATTAGGAAAGTATCCATAATTCAATCACATACATTATATAGAAGCTGAAAACTTAAAATAAGAGTCTGATCTATTCCAGGAACCTCATATCTGCAACAGACAGGAATTCTATAGGAAAGAAGGCTTGCTTCTATCTCTGTCTTCTTCCATTTCCTTTTTTTCCTTTTGGCTGAAAGAACTACAGAAGTTCTTAAAGGAAACTAAGGAATAAAGGATACAGCTGTGTAATGGACAAGGTTAAAAATCTGCCTGGGGTGCAGTTAAAAGCAGTTTAATATCCTTGTAGGTTAAATGTGCATAACTAATCTGACAGTGCTAAAGGCTGTGCCATAAAGTATTTGTACTAGAGGTAGACTGGGGGATAATGGCTCAGAATCTGTGCCTTTCTGTCATGGAGCATAGATCAATAATAGAAAATTCTCGTAAGACCCACTCTTACACAAAAAATTATGAATTGTGTAAGGTAAAAAATGTGAATCAAAAAACAGAGTCCAAGATGTTTTTTTCTTCTTCCTCCCCATGGTCCAAGTTTCTCTGAGAATAAACAAATAAACAAGTAAATATAATGTGTAATTAAAGTCTACGCAGTCTGAAATCAGAAGCTATGTTGAGCTTCATACAACTGTAATATGAAAATTGAAGTTCTGATTTATATTTTTATCACAGATCTGATAACTCAAAGCAAAGATTCAGAGACACTTGGACTCTGAAGTGTGTAGTCAAAGAGTCATATCAAAGCTCTTTTTCAAGTTAATGAAAGACATTTCCAGCTAGTGATTCATTCAGTTTTAAAGTAGATAAATAATGTTAATTACCCCCAGGGTACTGGCTGCACAGATTATTGACAACTACGAAAATATGAGTTATGCCTACATACTTACTTTCTTATGCTGAAGTTAAACAAATGTAAATCCCACTCTTAGTACTTTTCCTTTCCCTATTCTTCTATGAAATATGTGGGCTTATAAAGACAATTTAAGGGGTTTTTTCCAAATTTTGCATTTAATTTTCCATCTCTCCATAGGAAATAACATGAATTTTAAAGTCTAACACTGTAAACACCCAAATATTTTTATACTGCAAAGAGTTGAGTGTCCTTCTGCAAGACACTACATTTATCTACTTTTATAATATTTCTTTATGCCTGATTTGTACCACAGAAAATATAAACTGAAAGTTCCTCATAATAAGCATAATGGATGAAAACCAAGAAAATAAACAAAGAATGTGGAAAGAATAAGAATAATCAAGTGGCAAGTCACAAAACCAGAACATATATCATGTCTGCAATATATTAAGTAAATACCGTTTCAGCTGTCTCTATGGTTTTAGTAAAGCTCACTAAATAAACTTGGAAATTAAAATCTTTAAGTTAGCTACCAAAGGCAACTGGAGTTCAAAGTATATTATGTATTCCAGCTGTTTAAAAGAAACATATAATTTTCCGAAATCAGTGTTCAATGTGATAAAAAAAAGCAAACAGAAGTATTGTCACTGGAAGGCTGGTCTGCAGGGTTGTGATGACTGAAGCATGTGGGTAAAAGCATCTGGTTGTGAATTGACTGCTACGTTATACTTCATTTCAGCAATAAATTGCTCTTTCCAGTGTCTGCCTGAGTCAAGTAGAACAAAATTTGTGACATCTCAAACAGAGATTTTGAGGAGATGAGACTGAACTATGTGAAGACTGACATGTACAAACCTGTGTTTCTACAGAGTGGACATTTTGGTTTGAGCTTCTTCATTATTGCTATTGGCACTATAAATTAAAGATAATGCATAAACTACTTTTCTCCAAAGCACTGCATTAATTTTTGGAGAATTTGCTGACTTTACCATGTTCTTGTGTAAACTTTTGGTGAGGGTAAAAGACCACAGTATTAACAGAATATGTTGATGAACCAGAGTCATGCTGGTAGTTAACTCTGTGGTTTAACTTTAATAGGCATTTTACAAAGAGGGAGTTACACTTGTCTTTCCATGCCTTTCACTTTATGACCTAATTACTGGAGTATCCTATTTGTATTAAGAAGCTTTTTTATTTTTATGAACAATATTTTGTGGTTTCCTATTTAGTTTTCAACATCTTATGCATGTGTACCTAAGGATTCATTGCTTCTTCTTTTAGATTATTTATAATATAGAGTCCATGACTTGTCAGATGAATATATAGAACAAGCCCATCTAATTTTGATGTCTAATTCAGGGACTCAGATTCTGCCTTTCCAAAATTTTCAGAACAACCTGCTTATTTTATGTTCCTTCTACTAAGAATTTAAGTTCAGTGTAATTTGCCCTCCATATAGGTGCTGTTTACGCTAGACCATATCTATGTCAGCAAATCAAACACTCCCTGAAAATATTCTCATGCAATGGAACTCACCTCTGAAATGTTAAACTATTTAAATGATCTGCAGGCATAGCTCTGGACCATTCCAGCCAAACAGGTTCTGGATTTGATTTGGAAGCTGGCATGCATCAGGTACCATTTACAAAGTATAGTTCGCAAGCAGTACCTTGGTTTGGAGAATAATAGTGCTTTATAATATGGAAGCTTTTCATGCCAGCCACAGAACAGTCCCCATCATATTTATTTTACTAGTACAAATGTCACTTTATATACCTAAATAGGTGCATAAAGATGTTAGTACATAACTGTGCTATTGCCCCGTGCCTAGACCTCTACCCAGAGTTCAACACCTTCTGAGAGAACAGCATGTTCACATTTACATGCTCACATATCCTGTACCTTGCAAAGACTTAAAAAATAAAATTGTAGTTGAATCCCATGGTTTATCAAGTCTGCAGAGAATAGAGATCTACAGAAATAAATAGATGAGATTGATTAGAATAATTGTTCTTTTTTTACATTGAAGTGGTTTGCAAATTTAGGTGTTATGAAGTGATGTCTTGAAGAATTTTCCACTTTTCTTAAGTATGGAAGCTTTAATTTTAAGACCAAACTGAAGTACCCTGCCTGATTCTAGCAAACTGGTCATCTTTACTATGATCTAAGTGCTAATACATGTCTAACAGTTGACCCATATATGTCAACTTAAATTTTATCTTACATCTTTGGATTTAAAAATTGTTAAAAATTAGTTCTATTTTATTCAACAGTATTAATATTGTGAAAAAAAATATTTAAAGAAATTCATATTGATAGCTTCATAGCTAAACAGGGGCTTTTACAGGAAGGAGACATCCAGGAACATAGATTAGGAATCAAAAATAAAAAGCAGGTTACACTACTGTGAGTAATTCAGTATAAAAAAATCTGTCTCCAAAGCTATAAAATATTTCTCTGAATTAAAAAAAGTATCTTTCACTTGTCTATTTTAAATACTAATAATGACTTTTCCCTACTTGCAGTTCTATAAAGATGGAAATGGTTGACATTTTGGATTGCAGCAAAAGTTGGTATTACACATTTATTTTCATTAACATTCAGATTATTATCTCAAATATTAGTTTAAAATTTATTTAGAGTATTTAGGTGTCTGATGGCAAAGTGCAGTGGATGTATGGAGGAAGTATTTTGTGTACATATATAGGAAGCAAATGAAAATCAAATATAATTGAAACTCATATTGGAAAAAAATAAAAATACTCTGTGAAATAAAAATAGGGAGAAAGACTATTTAGTCTGACATTCAGATAGGTGTACCATAAGTGCTAGTCATTTCTTCCGGAAGGGTCAAGAGGCAGCGCTTCTTACAATTATTTCAGGAAGCTCGTTTTTATGGATAATTTTTCACAGCCCAGAATGCATTAATCAAAAAGGACTGAGTATTAAAATTTGACATAGTACACAAAGTGTTGTAAATCAAATTTCCTCTGTTCTTTTGATGTAAATTCTCAAAATATGCGTACTTCCTCTGCCTCTACTAAAAAAAGACCTCAATTTATTAGACAGTTTTCTGTCACAATTTTTCCTATATTTCAAAGTACAGGGATTTTATCTATAGCAACTTTAAAAAGAAGGGAAGGCTGGATCCAGTATTTAAGTAACTGGAAAACCTCTAAATGTATTGGCTTGAATGTACTGGTGAGCCAAAAAAGACATTCCAGGTCATGCACACTTTATGTATGCCTTTATAGCAGAAAATAAGAATAAGGATTACAAGTGCAGACTCTTTGAAATGAGTCTTATCCTGAACCTCAAAAAATTGAGCTAAATTTAAGTCTGATATACAGATGTTTAAAAAGTAAGGTTTCTATCAATATGCTAATGATTCATAACACTTTTTTGGTTTTTTGTCTGTACTATGCTTTCTGCAAAATTAGGAACAGTGTTTTGTATTTTCCTTTTTATTTCTCATGTTCTTTTATATCACATTATTATGATACTTTTATTGTCTTGACAGATACAGTAGTAAGCAATTAAGATAAGAACATTTTATAGCTGGTGAATGAAACTAGATGTTTGTGAAATTGTGATATCTATTGAGAAGAAATATTTGAGGGTCTTTAAAATGCTTGGCACTATTGGAAAATAAAATTGGCAATTTATGTTTATATACTTAGAAAGCAATATACTAAGTCTGAACAGTTTTCTAGTCAAGAACCTGAATTTCAGCAAAAATTACAGGCTTTAACTCTATGGATGCCAGAGACCTCTAAAAGTAAAATAGGTGAGATTCCCCTGTATTGGTGCTCATTGACCTGTGTCTAAATATCAACCCATTTCTGATACACAGAGGAGGATCCAGTGCCAGAGTTATTCAAAGTAGTTTGAATGTCATTGCTCTGTGCTTATTGGAAACTTTCTGCCCTTGTGCTTTTGAGAGCTAATATAGGAAGTCATCCGTACTACAAGCAGTACAGGAAAACTCCTGCTGCCTTTACAGAGAGTTTAACAAACACAGTATTTATAAAATGCTGAAATGAAATCAGCATATCATCAAGATATGCTCGCAACAGCTGAAGAAACCTTCAGGGAATGTTACTGGTTATAGCACCTTTAAAATGGCAACTTCTAAATTAAACTTGTCCTACAGGAGATTTCTTCAGCACAGTATTTTGGCATTCTCACTTTGCTTCCTCACTGCATGGTCATTGACATTCTAGGGGTTTTGAGGGAGTGTTTTGTTGTGGGTTTTTGTTATTTGGCTTTTTTTAAACTGTGCGTATACAACTATATTGTTAATTTTTTTTCTCAAAATAGGTCATAGCAATATGAATGGAAAATAGATTTTTTTCCCAAGAATTAACCACTTCAGGAAAAAAATTGCCTGTAATACAATTTAACATTAATATATCATTATCTCTAAACACCACTCCAAAGAAAATGACACATTCAAGAAGCAAAATACTGTATTACCCCTACCAAAGTATTAGCTTAAAAGAGATATAAAGTCCTATACATGCATACACATTTGCTGATATTGAAAAATGTTGATTTGTTTAATCAGGCAGGATAAGCATAGAGTATTAAGTCATAGAATCTAAAATCAATAACAAAGAAAATCATTCCCAGCTCATTTTAGTAGAAATGTGATTTGCACCAGAATGTTAAATTAAAGTCAGAAGTGTGCTGATGCAAACAAATTTTCCTTTTTCTAATTTAGTTCAGAGAAACTAGGACTCATAGAAATCATTCATGTACAAATTTTTCTGAATAATTAAATAAAATCTACTGGTCAGCACAGTTAGAACAATAAAAAAGAAAACACCCTGGTTCTGAGTTAAATTTATAAGCCTTTGTTACCCAGCTTGTCCTCTTTATGGTGATTTTTTTCTTTGTGGTTATTAACAACTAGAACTGGCAGCATTCTCTGTCACCTGCATGAAATTTTCTGTCTCTAGAAGCATCTTTTGCTGACATAGCTCAAATGTTTGAAGCTACATCCTTTCATGTATGTTGCATAAAAATTCAGGAATTTTCCCAATTCATTCCTTTCACTCACATGGAAGAATAATTAGCTCCTTTATAGTGGCTTAGAGTAGTAAGAAGTATCCTGCAATATGTGAATTCTTTCAGTGTCTTGACCTTGTATGAACCTGTCATTTGGTTCCAGGGAAGCAATAACCTTTACTCTCCATGAAATAATGTCTTGCTCTTGGTGCTTTTCAAATTGTGTTTAAGACACTTCTAAAACTGGATAAAAGGGACTTTTGCTTTGGGATTCTCTTATAAATACATTACTTCTCTGAGTGGTGAACATTTCAAAGTGGGTTAGAAAAAATATACTTTGTCTCTTTCCTGGAAAAAAGAAGCTTTGTTTCTCATTTGAATCTGTGCCTTTTCTCAGAATATTCCTCTTCCTTCCTGCAATCAAAACCTTAATAAAATTGGGGGTTTGGCATTTATTAGTGAACAATACCCCCATCTTATTATAAAAATCACTTTGAATGCTGCTGTTTCAAACAGATTTCTTTCCATTTCTCACTAAGGCATAGAGGAAGATTTGGGGTAAGCAATGACTGAGAAATACATCATCTTACAAAGATAAACTTGTAGTTAATTGAGGAATATTATATTTGCTATATAGTACAGAAGCTGTAGAATAGACATGCTTTGTTACCAGACATTTTGACAAATCGCTTGTGAGGTTGCTTTGTTACAATAATAATGGAAAACACATAAATGATTAACATAAGGGTGAAGGACTTCCTTGAAAAATCTCTCAGAATTAAATATTCAAACATTGTAGCCACCTATAAACTTGGAAAATCATGTGTTAAATGATACAGCAAGGTAGGCTATCAACAAGAATGCTCACTTGAGTTTTCCTGAGACAAAATTAGTATACGTTTCTTTCCCTTTTCTCTGCAGGTGGATACAAGTCACAGCTGATCTCTCCTATTCTATTCTGAGTCTATACAGACGTAAATTATTTTTATTTTGGCAATACAGGATCATTGACTTAATCTCTGCATGTTTTTTTGCTGAGTAGAAACACTGAATTTTGTGAAAATTTTTGAGGTGCTTTTTGGTGAATTGAACGGAAGGAAATACTGTACACTGCAGTGAATTTATCTAAACTTATTTTAAACTGTGATTTAAAAAATCATGTGTTACATTAGCAAAAATAGCTGTTGATGTGCCTAGATCATTAATCTGAAGACAGCTCCAGCTTGGTCTGAGAGGTCAGTTTTTGTTGTTTGATGATGATAAAGTTTACTTTCATATGTTCTAGTTAATACTTCTTCTCAATATTCTACTTCCCAAGTATCAGGAAGTACCATTACCATCAGAACTGCCATAGCTAAATCCTTAGGCCCAGGACAACACACAAATGTGGGAATTCAAATATTGGAAGCATTTGCTTGTTAAGGAAAATTTCAACTGTTGTAGGGTAATATATCTTCTCCTTTTCACTGATTATGACTTCTATTAAGTAGAAACATTCTCACTCTTTTCAAACTTTCTAGAATGGATTAATTAAAAAATCTGTTTTCTGGAATATTTTCCTCACCATTAACTTAATTTCTAAATCATTAATGGAAATATTTTACTACATGAAACTAGCATATAACCTCAAAATGTTTTATTATTAACCTTTTGTTATACTGGCAATTTATAATCTATTTTTTCTTTAGGTATTCTATATACTTTTAGAGAGATGATTGAATGTTTAATCTTTATCTACAATTTTTCAATTTTGTTGTACTGTTTTGTGTGGCACCTTGTCACAAGGTTTTTGAAAGTCTACTAAAATTATGTGGACAGTTGTACCTCTACTTAGGTTTTTTGTTTACGGTTCCTAGGAATTCTTACAGACTGACATGATTTCCCTCTGTAGAAACTATAGTGATTAGTTCCTTTTGAAAGCTCAAATGTGCTGAAGAATAATTAAAGGAGAATAGAAAGTTGACAAAGGATCTTTTTAATGGGACTAAAGGAACTTCCTTTTTTTCGTTAATAGACTACTTAGAGGTAATTAAGGAACTGCCATCTATAAATTGGAAAACTCCCAAGCTAGATTAGCATATTAAAATAATGCACTACACAAAAGTCAGAAAGTAATATCAGGAAGTTCTCAGTGTCTTATGATGTCATTTTTTACCACAGGTAGGCTTTCCCCTTCTCGTAATAACCGTCTTTAAATCCCTAATTTTTAAAGGCCATTGTAGTACGGAAGTAAAAGTGTTAGCACACAGCTTTCTAGGAAATATCAAGATGAAAAAAGGTATACCTATTTGCTAATAATACATTTAAAAAATGGAATATTCACTTGTATTTCATAGAGAAATATTTTTAAAAATGTATTATTACTTTCCATCTAACTCTGAACAGAATTTTTTTTTTGAAATGTTGATAGATGTGTTCTGATCTTCCACAGTGACAATCTGAAACTGCATCTTAATACTTTTCACAACCTACCTCATCCACAAAATTTTCCAAAATTATCTGGAAATTGGACAGAGGAGACAAGCGACTTATGAAGTAATTACAGGTAAATGAGACATGAAAAACACTTATGAAAAAAAACCCCACACATTAATGAAGACTCAAAGTTGTCAGAATGACAATAAAAAACTCCTACACCTCCATAGAATATCAAAATAATTAATTTGGTTTATCAAGGCAAGTCAGAATTAATTAGTTTAGCCTTTCCTCTATAAATCAGCACATTACAGTTGCTCTAGTACTTCACAAGTGCTGTAGTTTTGCTACTGGACTCCTTGAGCCTAAGGTCAAAGGACTGACAATGCTTCTCATTATGCTTTGGTTATTTGTTTTTCAAAATAAACCCCAAAGATACAAGTGGAACTTAACACATACATGTGGTTTATATGGGATGCCTGGGTATACAGTCCATTCTCTGGAAGATAATTCTTTTCAGTCACAATAACAATCCAGAGAAACTCACATTAATGTTTATTCAATGTAAAACAAAATGGTGTCTGTCAGGTTAACTATCAGAAATATTCTACTTTGAGATGAAACAAGCAAAAGACTAAATTGAAAATTCCCAGCTGTGAGCATTCTAGAGGAAAACATAAGAGAAAATCGGTCTTTTTTGTCAACAGCTTTTTTGGTTTTCTTTTATTATTTGATCCATTTAGATATGCTTCGTAGGTCTTCTTTAGGGTGTCTCTTACTTGTTCATGTGGCTTCTTCCTTCCTTTGGTTATAAATACTTCCTGAAGTATTAAGTTCATGTTGCACCCCTAGAGATGTGGAACGTACATAATTATCTTCTATGATGACACCATCAAAAAAAAAGTTTTAGATAAGAGTAAACTGATGATGTAAGTTTTGAAGATATTATTGTTGCGGCTATTATTAAAATGCTGTGTTCAATATTTTCAAAAAGAAAATAAAATTAATTTAAAAGTTGGAAAGATTTCAAAGAACAGATCAAATTTATCATAGGATTTAAGAACCATCTGGGAAAGATATACTTATCTGGTTCCACCGTCTTTGTGGTAGTCTTCTCAGACTTTGTAGATTTAATTTAAAAGATGAAGAGGTAAAAATTCCATTTAAGAGAGAAATGAAAAAGAAGATATAATATCCCAAAAACTGAAACATGAAAAATAAATAACCAGAATAAAATATTTTACCAGTAACAGTAAGTAATCATACATGAAATGGAAATAGGATATTAATCTTTTTTATCATTAAAAGGAAAATAGTATCAAGGATGTACTGATAGTCAGTAAGAACATCCTTGTCTTCAGAAAGTTAGTTGTGCTTCCACCTAGAAAGAAGAAACTTCTCTGAAAAAAGAATAGGTAATTATGAAGTGCTTGAAGGACAAGTGACTACTTCCAGTGCTTGAGAGAGAATACATTTTGATGCTTCTGAGTGAAACTAATTATTTCCTAGTTAATGTGTATCATAGGAATTTAGGAGATGCAAACAGAAATCATGAAGTTTATATCCAACATTTAAGGAAATTAAGAACTAGGAAAACAATTTATTTATTGTTGATTTCCATGTATGTTAAAAAAGGAATTAGTTCATAAAGATTCAACAGATTGTGATCCTCGCTAAGAGATGGTTCTTAAAATAGCATTCATATTGCTCTATATGATGTACTGCCAGAGAATGAAATCCATGTCAGCTGTAGTATTACAATTTTTTATTAGAAAATCTATGAAAGCTTAACTGAGAAGTTAATTTTTGGTAGATTGTATGACCTTGAAATTCATACTTCTGCTCTCAGTTTTAAATAGATAATGGAATTTCCCTTTGGATATATTTTAAAGACCAGTTTAGGACATAGAGGGAATTTTCAAAATAAATTCTGTCAATACTGCTCCACTCACTAAATTTAAATAAACTTAAACCTTCATAAATTTAAACCTTCATAAATTTGAATGAGAGCAGAATTTCTTTTTCATTTCATGTATCATGAACACATTTACTCCAGTTCCTAATGTGAAATTTTTATTGCCTTGGTTAAGATTCGAACTAGAAAGAACATAGTTCAACTGTTATAGAAAAATGCGATTTTCATTTTAAAATATCTATCATTTCATATCTGTATCTCAGAGGAATATGACAGTGTTTCTGTGAAACAAGCAAATTCTACTGATGTACTAATAGACATCAGAAAGGGCTCCAGCATTAGGCAGTTTGCATGAGACATGGAAGACAAAGGTTCAAACCTTAGTTCTGAATAGTCAGTGTAAATCCAGAAACTTTTATATTCAAATTCTCATATTTAGGTCTATATTTTTCATTGCTTTTATATGCAAAATTGTAACAAAGACTAACAAAGTATTAATTCCTTTAGAGATAACAGAAGAAAACTCTAAATCTCAGAATATTACATGAAAGACCTTTTCTCTAACTGGAAACTTTCCTGAATATTGTCACACATCATTCTATTAAAATTAACAATTTGTATTTAAATACACACTGCTTTATCTGACCAGACATTGGACTTTCCATCATACTAATTGACAGAGAAGTCCTGACAAGTATAAATTTTCAGCTAGAAATAATATAACAAGAAATCATGATCAAACAAGGGAAAAAATTTTAGCAATTCCTGATAAAAACATTTTCATTCTTGTATTGCTTTTCAGATACCACCAGAAAGAAAACAAAGTATATTATACATAATTAATCTAGGAAAGAGTGGAATATAAGTCTGTCCCATTAGCAGTAATTTAGTTTCTGCATTAATAA
Source organism: Eopsaltria australis (assembly GCA_034509425.1). Taxonomy (NCBI): domain Eukaryota; kingdom Metazoa; phylum Chordata; class Aves; order Passeriformes; family Petroicidae; genus Eopsaltria; species Eopsaltria australis. Next base: position 219,211 of record JAVTVJ010001630.1, read on the forward strand.
AAGTTATTCTAGCAATAAATTAAATGTAATGAACTGCACACTTTCAATTTCTTAACAAATCCTACGTTCTCTATCTTGTGAAGTTCAATTTATAGCGAAGATATTTATATTTTAATGCCATAACTAAATAAATTACTTCTATATTTTCAGATAAAAAGCTTTAAACAGAGTGTGCACTGTTTCACTAGGAAAAGTTTTATCTAGTTAATTCATTAATGAAAAGCACAAAGTTATAAAAACCTGCTATTGTCATGATTTAACCCCAGTCAGCAGTCAAGCCCCAGGCAGCTGCTCACTCACTCGCCCACTGGCGAATCAGGGAGAGAATTGAAAGGGTACAAGCTAGAAAACTGGGGGCTGACATAAAGGCAGTTTTATAGGAAGAGCACACGAGCAAAGCAAAACAAGGAATTAATTCACTGCTTCCCATGACCAGATGGGTGTTCAACCATCCCCAGGAGAGCAGGGCCCCATCACACATAATGGTGACGTGGGAAGACAAACACCATCACTCCAGAAGTCCCCCTCCTCCTCCTTCTTCCCCCACTTTACATAGTTAACATGCCATAAGGTCTGGAATATCCCTTTGGTCAGTTTGGGTCACCTGTCCAGGCTGTGTCTCCTCCCAACCTCCCATACACCTCTACTCCCTTTGCCAGCATGGCAGTACAAAAAGCAGAAAAGGCTTTGTGCGAGCTCTGCTCAGCAGTAGCAAAAACATCTCTATGTTATCAACACTGTGTTCAGCACAAATCCAAAACACAGCCCTGCACCAGCCATTGTGAAGAAAATTAATTCTCCTACGGTTAAAAGCACGACAACTATTTAGAAGTTGTGGGATTTTTGTGTTGACTTAAAATACAGTGTAGGGGGGGAAAGGACTCTACACTGCTGGCTTTTTCTTTTCTTATCTCATTTACCTTCCGAAGTCAGTATTCCAGATATTTGTATTAAATGCATAAAACAGCCTTTCAATACTCATGTATTTGTTAGCATTTTGTGTGGAAGACTTACAGAAAAAGAAATCTTTTAAATGTCAGCATTAATGGGAAGTTAAAATGTTATGTTAAATGTGACTGCACTCAAAAAATTATGTGTCTCCTTGTCTGCTTTTCTTGTATCAGTATGTAAGTGGTACGTTTTTCTTTCAGTGCATTAAATATTTTAATTACCTTTAAGAGCTGTTTGGCTGTGTTACTTGAAAATAATAATAAATTTGATTTCTGTATTTCTTCAATATTTTTGGATGAAAAGTTATGAGACCCTTGGAGTTCTGCTCAAATGAACGCTGTGTGACTTCCTAGGTTCTGGCAACCTGTAACTCAATCGGTTCAGGGTTGGCACTGTGCGAGTAGAACACCAATTTAATGCTCTGTTCTACAAATGGTATTATGACTTTCTTGACCCTCAGCAAAACCTTCCTAGTCTCTTCAATCCTTTCTCACCTGAGAAAAAGCAAAAGTGATATCTGCAAATGCACAAAGGCAATAATCCTGCTGTACTCTTCCTGTGAGCAGTCTGTTCTTTCGGAGAAAAAAAGAAACCCTGTTATGAACGTTACGTATTTATCCCTTCTGAGGTAAAGCAGAAATTACTCCTAATCTGAAACTTTAACTGATTTATAGTTTCCATGAAATGGCATGTGTTTATTTTTCTGCTGTCAGCTACCTAGAGTTTCCAAAGAATTTTTATAGCACCAGAAAATATACACAGGCTTTCACATCCTTATGTGCTCTTTTTTCAAGGTGTGCAAGAGGCACAAGCAGCAGGTATTTTATAACAGTTGGTCAAAATAATCTTCAAACAGGTTTATTTTTTAACTGAATTCTGCTCACCAAAACGCTCTGTACAACACCCTCTATGTAGATGTTCACATTCCTTTGTTCGAGTCCAGACATAGCCGAGATCTAATACCTCATCAACCATGCTCCCAAGTGTCACATTATTTTAATCACACAAACATAATGATTAGATTTTATCTTTTCCCAAGCTTTAAAATCACTGCACCAGCCTAAAATTGCTGTAGAAATTGTGCTTTTACAGACATAAAACTTAAAACTCTAATATTGGAATTATTTTAACCGGTTTTGCCATCAAAATTATCTCTATATCTTCAGCATATGTTGAAGCAATGCTCTGAAAAAGATGCATAAGTTCTGTATGTAGTCAATGGGCAGCAGTGGGTGTACTTGAAGATTCACAGACACTCAGCACCACATTTAAACTGGCCCACTTTCTTCCTGGAGGTTCTGGAATACTTATAAAATATAAGATCAGCAGTTATTATACAGCTGAATGTATGGTACAAATTGAAAAGAAAAAAAAAAAACACTTCAAGACATTTTTTTTAACTTTTTTTCCCCAAATATGAGAGTTAGCCTAATAAAAAATACTGACTCTCCATTTTACCTTACTCTGAGAATGTAAATGTGGTATTGTGGTAGTTTTCCCACTGAGAAAGGATTGTCCCAGGGATCGTCTTATCCTTTAAAAATCCTCTTAATAACTTCTGGTTCCCAAGATAAGGCAGTCAAGCCAGAATCTATTAATATTTAAAATTTCTATTGACAAAGTAAAAGATGATTTCTGTAACAATCATCTTTGAAGAAATTAAGTAATCTTTGATTGAATGAATTTGCTTATACAGAAATAATGCTTTCAGTATATTAATTAACTAAGTGTTGCTCTCGGGGTGCAACACTGATAAATTTTGTACTTTTCATTATGTGATTAGCGTAAAAATGCAGGTATGAACTCAATTTACATTATTGTTAATAAAAATCTAATTAGAGTAGTTTAAAATAAAAAAGATTAGTTATATTATTCACAATTTAAGTCTTTAACTTAAAAGAGCTTTATGAGAACAAGAATTCAGTTGTCATTTGTTTTTTCTTTTAATGGGAAAAATATTAAGGACTTCTCTACTTTTCAGTAAAAATAACGGGGTTTAGGGTTTATAGGAGGTAAACTACTGAAAACCACTGTTTCTAGTAAACCTGGAATTCTCCAGAAAAATCTCATAAAAATATTGGCTCAATTAGTTACATGCCATAATATTTTTTTATTTAAGAAAAAATATCATTGTGGCATTGTGGTGTTTTTAATTGGTTTGGTTACTCAACATGGTTGAAGTGCCTTATGGTAAGAGAAAACATGGATAAAACAATAATTGACATGTGGCTCATTGGAAGAAAGAGAAACTTGCCAAGGCTACAGGATCAAGGGGAATGTTGAAAATTTAGTGAATATGAGGGAAAAAGAACTAAAATACCTCTGAATTTACCTACAGAGAACATGAGCTGTTAAAAAGGCAGAGAGGCCTTACATGGAGCAGAAAATTGAAATGAAAAAAGGAGTCATGGCAAAGTTGAATAGAAAAACTGTTAAACTGTACTGGACAAGAAAAGAAACCCATAAATTTATGGTAGCCTAGAACTTGATTTCCAGTCAGATAAATCAGAAGAATGTGCATGAACCCTGTGTTCTGAGTATAGTTACAGAAATTACCTAATTTAATTCTCCTGTTGCTGAACAGATTAAAGAATGGCTTCTTCTGGTTTTTTTGTCGGGTTTTTTTGTTTTCTCTTTTAAACTATCCAATCTGCAGAGGAACTTTATTTGAAAAGGTGTGTAAGAACCATATGAAAATTAATTTTAAAGGAGGGGGAACCACAGATATGTGAAAAATATCCTTTTATAGCATTATAATATGCATAGCTTTAAATTCTCCTGGATACATCTCTACATAAATTTCAGAAGTCTTTTGGTGAGGTAGACTGTAGATACTTAGGATATGATGAACTAGTATTTTCCCTAAGGCTTAAAGAAAAAAGAAACAAACAAGCAGTTTCTGTATTTTTAATTTATTTTTATATTTCAGAGCATGAGGCTTCTTGTAGCATGTTAGGATTTATTAGACAGTTGCACAGGGTTGATTTTGAGAGCTCTGAAGTCATGCAATGCTTATTTGATTTATTTATAATATACATGAGGCAAGTTAAAGTTCCTGCTTTCTTGCTTCCTATCAATGACTCTTTGGTCTGCATATCCCAAAGCATTTTAAATTATGAAAGTGAATGTTTTCCCTTTTCTTTCAACTAAGAGAGAAGGAATCTCAGATCTGAGGTCTTTGATGGTCAAGTATAGACAGTTTGCTTTTTGCTTAGTTTTAAGCCAGACATTACTTTTTTCTTTTTCCCCTGAACTTTTCATTTTTCAAATTGATTTTATTACTGATGACTTGAGAAATGCAATATTTACCCAGTTCCAATAAAAATCAGAAGCATATGTATGAGAAAAGGATAATTATTCTATGTGTAGTCTTATACTGAATGTTAAGACCTTCCACTAGAAAAGTCAAAACCTAAACCAAAACCAACCAAATAAAACAACCAAAAAACCCCTCAAAAGTCACAGCAACAAAAAAAAATACCCAAACCATAAAGCCTTTGTCTAAATAAGAACAACTTACAAAAATAGTAGGTTGGTATTTTGCCAATGACAATGTGTAAAGCCAAAAGAAATTAATCCTGATCTTTATTTGGGTACATTTATAATGACCCCATTGAGACATCTGTTTCCGTGATGATAACAGAGAAGTTGTACAAAGCATAAGGGATCACTTCTGCCTAAAACATCATATCATTTCTATGCATTGCTTCCACTTACAATAATTTGCATAGGGCAAATTTCAGAGCAACACCTAACATTTATGAGGTGTGCTTTATTTCTACTTGCAGTAGTATGCTAGCATTTGAAAGTGGATAAGCTTTAAAATGTCTTTAAAGCCATATGGAGACTTCTAGGACCTTTGATACACAAATTACTATCCCTGGAGCCAACGGCAATTCAAACAGAAATGTGTAAAATTCCAGTCCTTAAGCTTGATCTTGAGCAAGCACTACACTTTTTTCAATAATCACTGCTGGAAGTGGAATCAGCTACAAGACCGTGACGGAGATCAGCCAGGAAATCATAAAGCCACATGACATCGAGGGGAAATATATTCCAGATTTGTCATCTGGTTTCATTGTTAAAGGAGATAAGGAAAGATCTCTTTTCAGAAACAAACAGCGTAAATAACTGTAGGGTTAAAATCTGACAATACACATCAGTTGGTTTAGCATGTCATTTGTAAAATTAACTACCGTTAAAGTTTAGAAATCCAGTTTTGCATATTTAAAAAAGCCGTTGTCTTCATTTATTTACCTCAGAATATAGATTAGCACCCAACATACCAAAAACATGATTTTATTTATTTGTTTCATTTATTAACAAAATAAGAAGAGTGGAAGGAAAACATTTCAGTGTCTTACCCTTCATTATTATTGTCATTATTATTGTTGTTATTGAAATCCCTGGCAATATATTTCTTATTATGTAAAACCAGACTATAAATCACAAAAAATTCCCCAACAACTCCCCAACACCCCCAATACCATACACATACAAAATACATAGCGAATATATATTTGTAGTTCATATATACATACAATGTTTTGTATACATACATGTATGCATTTTTCTTTTCCTAGAAACATTTGATACAATTATGTTTAAAAAGACTGGAAAAGTACTGTTTTTAAATCAAATTACAAAAATTCTTTATTATTTGTCAGATTTTTATTGTTCATGTCAAAAATTGGTAGAGTATTTCTCATTATCGTAAAATGTTGTTATTATTTTTTAATTTATTCAGAAATCATTAAATTCTATTTTTCAATTTCTGTGACCTCATAGAAACATAAAATGATGAAACACAAAGAAAACACAGACAATATAAGTTGACATATTTCAAAACACTTCTTTTCCTGAAACAATTACTTTCATGTGTAAAATAAATGTAAAACATCTATGTATCAGTCAGAATTATTATGAAATTACATATATACAGATGCATATCTACACTAGGGGCTAAAATTTTAAATTCTTCTAAATTGCTTTCCATTTCTTATATTTTTCTTAGTTAATTTTTCCTGTTCTCTACAAGCTTAGTTGGTTAGTTAAAAATAATTGTATTCAAGTTGTTTGTATTTTCCTTAGCTTTCTTTACTATGTGATATATGAAGTAACTAACATGAAAAATTTTTGATTTTTAGCAATTCTGAAGAAGATTTTAGACTGGGCTACTGATAATGCAATCTAAAAATTTTCTTCTAGAGAGCACTATTACATACTTTGGAGAATAAAAATGTTTGAGTAAATGTGATTCTAAGGTTAGTACTACTTTAGAAAGAGTGGAGTTTTGGCAGTTTGGGAAGTTGTACAATTTTAGATCTCTGATGTTTGAATTCTGAATCCTTTGCCTATACATACTTGTGAGAATTGTTTGAAGACCTTGAGGACCAAGAAGGGTCCTAACACATTCAAGCATCTTGGTATTTTGTTTACCTTCATATGTAGTACCACCTCTTGAGACACTTCATTGATTTGCTGTTTTCAAAATTTAAAAAGCTTTCCACTACAAAATAATCAAAGCCCTACATTGTATGCCAGGTAAGATGCCGCAAAATAAAAGCGCTACCTGACCTTTTTATTTACTTCTGAAAGTCTTACTTATGGGTTTATCTTGTTTTTTTTTTTTGTTGTTTTTTTTTAATTCAGGCATCAAAATACGATTACAAAATACAGGACAAAATCTGATAAAAGTAAAAAAAGACTCCTTGGAAGCTCCTAGCAGGTTTTCCTTGCTGTCACAACCATGTCTAGCTGAAAAAAAACAGCACCTTGAAGATGACATTCTAAATAGGTTAATTTTGACAGCTATCTCAATAAATAAGACATGATTACTTAAATGCATAAAATGTATTCATTTACAAATATGATGATGACAACGTTGGAAACATAAGTAAAGTCATAGAAAATTAACATGAAAATCTCTGTTGGAATGCCTAATTTTTTCAGTGACTGCAGTAATGTTGCAGTTAATATTTGTCAATCACAATACATTAAACTGAACATTTAATATGAAATGTAGTAACATCTCCTAATATTTGGCATTAATAATAACAACAACAATAAGGTTTTTATTAACATTTTATTATTTCCAAGTTTTGCTACAAAAAGACTATAAGGAAAGTCACTGAAGGAGGGTTAGTATGAAAGAACATGAAAGTGTCATAATTTTCTCCATTTTCAGAATTTTCAGATTTATGAATTTTTAGTTGACAAATATTTTATAAATATAAATTGAATTATATTTTTAAATTCTTCAAATGACCAGCAGTTGCAAGGAAGAGGGGAGGAACGAGTTACATATATTTTTCTGTATTCATTTTTATATTTATAAAAATATTTCCTTTATGTTCTCTTTTAAGGATGCATAGTGATAAATAAACATGGAAAATCTTTTCCTAAATTCAGCCCACTAAGAGTTAGATACCTAATCTAAGGTAGATATCTATAAAGTCTGTGACCATGTCATAAATTTTAGATGCTTATTAATCCTTTATGCTACATATCCATCTTAGGTTTTGTTGGAAATTCCTCTGCAAAGTTAACTGAAACTAATTCTATCCCTACTCTCTTAGTATACATAAATATTGATACAATAAAATTGGAAGTAAGAGCTGTTAAAGAAAACATGCATTCAGTCTGTATAGCTTGAATTCTTCAGTCAAATTGATTACATTTTGTTTAGACATGCTGCATGGGACTCATCTGACCACATGTAGACGTGCAACAGCTACCTAAGGAAGTTTGGTTCAATTTACTATGAAGCATATATGACTACTCTTCATTCTACCATGAAAGCTTGATTTAAACTGAGAAATCTAATTTTCAGACATGAAAATCTTCATTAAATAATTCCTGTCAAAGATGACAAAGAACATGACAAATACATATTACAAAAAATCTTTGGAGGATTTGCCCAGCATTTCCCTGAATTTTACCATTTAATCTGATCTGTGATAGGAAAACATTCGTGTCTCACATGTCAACACTGACATCATTCTTTAAAATCTGGTATGATATAGTTTTGATAATCCTTCTTGATTGACTTGAAATGGTTTTTCATACCTGTTGAATTAACATATCAATAAGAGCACCAATCTGGAATATAAAAAATAGGTGCATCATGGAATTCAGAAGACACAGATATATATTGCAGAGGTCTAATCCTGTGAACACAGTTGGTATGAAATGTTCTGTTATTGTTCTTGTTTATGGCTGTGGCATATTCTTAAGGTGATGAGCAACTTAGTTTGCCTTCACTAAAATGTTACAATCATGGAAATCCCCATCACCTCTGATCACGGAGGAAAGATGTAGCTGACTTGACTTCAGCTGTCGAGCAATCCCTAGAATTGTGTAAAAAATGGCTGAAAGGAATGCTTTAGATTGAGCATATGAAAAAAATTCTCCCATTCTCTAATTCAGTTTTTAATTTTATTATGGATAGTATTAGAATAATGATTGTGATCTCAAATACATTTTTTCTTGTTAATACCAAGAGAGACACTTTTATGATCTTGAACTTGTATTTCAAGACTTGAGTGCCTGTACAAAATCAAGAATATTAAACCAAAATATATTAAAGTCCCTATTTCAGTGTCTTAATACATCTCTGTGTTAGGAACATTCTCATGACTGAAATATTAAAATCAGGAATGTTATTCTTAGCATTTACAGTTAAAATGGAATTGGGACAAGGGGAGTGAGAGTGTATTTTGTCAAGAAAGGTTTTATTATTTGGACTCCATTACCAAAATGTATAGCATTAAGTCCTCAAAACACATTAGAGAAGAAGTTAATCAGTGCATGAAGCCATAGTTTACTGGTTTTAATCTGAAAAATAAAATCTACAATGTTCAAATCTGGGATATATATAATTTTTTCCTCTGAAAGACCTTTATCCAATGTAGGGGAGCACTCTGGTAGATGTCACAAAGTTTTGTGGTGAAAGGGAAAAGTCAGCTGTTACAAAAGTGAACCTTGTGAATTTGAAAACTATGAAAGTATAGATGAAAAAAGTGTGAGCAAAAATGTATGATGACAATTGGTAAATATTTGAGACATTTCCAAGCTGATCAATATCTGGAATTGCTAACTTTAGTGTAAAAATAAATAGTGAAAACATACAAGCAAAAAATCTATACTTTCTGTGAAGCAAATGGAAAGAGGCTATAAAATATAAATGACACCTCTTTCCCCCAACATAGAGGCCTTCAGCATACACAGACAGAAAAACATGAAGGTTTTATAAATAAATAATAAACCAGAAGCTAGAGGAGAATGTGAGTATGGAAAAGAATAAGAAAATGCAGTAAGAATTTTCCAGACCAATGCTACATTATTTAACCTAATATAATTATAATTCCACAATTACATACCAAAATAATTCAAAATAGTAACCCTATTTATAAAAGCATACATATTAAATTTAATTGATTTTAATTATTTAATTTTTAAAAAATTGTTATCTAGTACAGGGTTGTGAGTTGAACTTGACCCCAACCCAGCTGATAGACCCCAACCCAGCTGCTTTTCTACTCTCGTTCTTCAAGCGAGGTGGTGGGGAATAAGATGCAAAACCTTGTGGGTCAAAATAATTCATAGTTCAAACTTACCAGCATGGAGAAAACAGACAGTTGGGGAATATTAGCTTAATTTATTGCCAATTAAAAGTAGAGTTGGGTAGTGATAAACAAAGTAAAAAATAAAACCACCCTTCTTTCTTCACCATCTCAACTTCATTCCTTGCTTCCTGACTCTTCTGTCTCCCCAGCCCCTAACTCCAGCAGAGAATGGGTGGCAGTGGTTAATCCATAACAGGACCTTCCTGCTGCTCCCTCCTCTTCCTCACACTTGTGGCTGCTTTGCAAACCAGGCTGGCATCAGTTCCTGCCTCCTTCTCCCAAAGGTTACCCTGCAGCCCCCAACACCCAGGACTTGACACATGAACCCAATACGTAGTCAAAGGCGGCACTGTCACAGCATGAATGAATGAGTGGTTGTGAAAAAGGAGGGGGCAGCCTCTAGTTTGCTGTATGGAACCTGGAACACAGGACTAGTGGGTCTAGTCATTTATTGTCAATGTAGTATGTATTAAAAATTTTCCTGTTTTTTAACACTAAATAAATTCATATTTAGCCACACAGTTGGCAGTTTGGACATATGTATGATGAGTATACAATGCAATTTACCACGATTTCCTGTGAGCAAAGCAACTTACTGCCACTATTGCATTGCTGTTACAATTGGGCTACTATTGCAATTGAATTACATGTATTGCATATATCCTGAGAGTTAAAAGAAAATGGAAGCTGGCAGGTTGAAATAATAACTTGATAGAAAAGGAAGTAAAGGGTGCTAATTTCCTCTCAGCACTCCATTTCCATCACTCATGGTGTCTCCTTCACTTGAAAATAGGATGGTCTTTAAGATCCACAGAAAAAACTGGATATATCAGGCCATTTACATATCTTTCAGCATACAACAAAAACACAGGCCACAGGCTCTCATATGCATTTACTTGTTTATTTTATACATGTTTTTACCTTTACTTTTCATAGTATTTGTAAGACATATGTAATTACATATGCTAAAACATAACTGCAGAATGACTTTTACATCTTCATATTGTCCATGAAATATATATAGATACCAGTAAAGTAATTGAATTTGGCACAACTGTCTTAAAAATACTTTTGAAAAAAACATTTTAACTTCAGAATCTTTTTTTCAGGGTTTTTTTGTTTTCCATGTTTGACATGAATTGGAGAAATAAGAATACTGTTCCTTTTAAAGCTTCAAACCTAATGCATCGATCTGTGTCACCTTTCCTACAGCTGAACATTTCCCTACATATAGAAGTCTCTCACAGGAGCCGATGCAACTGTTTTCAGCTAAGTATAGCCTATGTTATGCCATGAAAAACAAGGTCTACCACTCTATGAGTGACTTTACACTGCTTCTGTCACGCAAGTCTGAGACAGCTCCTTGACTGCTGCAGTACTGTGTACTGTCACGTATTGTTGTAGATTTCGTTTGAAGTGCAGAATTTATAAGCCAAAATAAACAGTAAAGTAGCAGTGAAGGGCTCTGCCAGACTGAATATTGGAGTGCCAAGCACCAATCTTCCCTCCTCTTTATTTATTCACTTTATTTGTGTTTTACTAATTTTGGCTATAAAGATTGGCAGCAATAGGAAGAACTGAAATTAAAATGGCATGTATAGAAGAAGGAAACAAGTAATTAGAGGAATAAAAAGAGGTCACAGAATTTCCTGGAATTTCCAGAACCTGGTATATTGAATAACTGCAAAGGAATATTATCTTTTTCAGAGAGTGTGAAATAATAGCATACTAAAATAAGATAATGGTATACTAAAACAACACGAAGGAATATTCAGGCATTTTATCTGCTTATTCTATAGCAGAGAAGTAGTCATGATAGTAGTATACAAGTAGATGAAAGGCTGCTGTGAATGTGAGGGGGATAAATTATTTTTCAAGTCTCTTGTAAATAACTTGTAAACTGGACTTAAACTGCATTGAGAGATTCAGAAAAGAAAAGAACAAACAAACAATAGCGCAATCAAACAACACATGCACAAAAAAAACCCCAAAATCTACCAAACAGAAAAAAGCCTAGCATACTTCCTAAGTCTAGCTGATAGCTAGATTTCCTAACTGATGCTTAACATGAGAATTACTTGCCAACAAATTCTGTAGAATAAAACCTATCCGAAAGATAAATTAATATTGATCGATTAATATTAATACATACATATTAGTAAATTAAATATTAGTTTCCTTCCAACAAAACTTTTAAAGTCTTGTAACAGGTGAGTGCTCTGCTTTAGATAAACACCTACAGAGCAATTAAAATTCTCAGAAAGAATGGTTTGTGAGAAACATCAAACACACTGACTAAAATACCACAGAGCAGAGTACCAGCCACATCCTAGTTTCCACGGCTATGACAGCCTAATGGTAACACATCTTCTTTCTGACAGGTTATATTAACCTGAGTATAACCACATAATGGCAGGGAATGGGACTAAAAACATTTCTACACTTTTCCTGAAGCACCTTGCTCTGTGTGTGTGTGTTTGTGTGTATTCATTTATGTATCTGTTTCAGCATGCTACACAAGCTGGACAGAAAGAAGCACGCATCCTGGAGTATTATGTATAATGTGTTTTACATAACTCAGGTGTAGTTTCTTTAAATGTAAACACTCTTTCTGCCTTCTTATCTCTACTTTACATGTTTCTTAAGGCTAGAGATTGTGGGTGCCATGTGCCATGCTATTGATATAATTCATATTTGCTTACAGGTTGTAAACACATTTTTGAACAAGGGGATGGCTAATATTGACTGACTGTCATGAGTGTCAGGTATTCACAGTTTTTGGGGTTTTTTATTTCAGCACAAGATTAAATTCAGAATTAAAAAATATTTTGTGCATTTAATAACGCATTTTCTGCTGTGGATTCATAAAATCTTCAATTCCTTGATAAAATAGCTAAAAATGTGGGTGACATTTTCATATTCTTTTTATATAGTCAGTCAGTGAAACCAAAAGATGCAACCAAATGTGCAACCGAAAACTGCACCGGACAAGTTAAATAATTAAGATACTAAAATATAGTCTGATACTTATCAGTTATTAGTAATTAACTGATATGTTTGATGAAACTTAGGAAGATTTCTCATTTGTGGTAGAATTAGCAAAGCTTTCTTCTTCCATGTTCTCAAAGAAGATATACTGCAAATTTCAGATCAGAGAATAAAAAGTGAGTTAGTGGGGCAACATATTTAGTCTAGTATTACATTAAGGTCTGCTCACTGTAGCAGGTAACTGCTCCCATAAAAGTTATATGGTATCACTATCATTAATTTACCAAGCTAAGGTCAGGTTCAATTACTATTGAGTTTAAATGTTCACAATCATTGCCATCCTAGAAATGCTGATGCAGTTTGTTTACTCATGACTGAGATACAAGGGCTTTTACAACAGGAAATTAAGTGTTCTAGGATACCTTTTCAGATTTTCCACTAAGTGTGGACTAATTTTTGCATACTCTCTTGAAATTAAATCATTAATGTGTTTCAGTTTCACTAGCTACATAAGGTTTTTATTCTTCTGTTTTTTTTTTGTTTTATATTCTTGTTGTCATGACCACCCGAAACTTCCATGTGGGAGAAAAACCAGTTTTTCTTTCTTATATTTTCCATTATCTTGCACACCATTAAAAATGTCTTTACTCTGTTTTTTTTTTTCTCTGGAATTTTAAGTATAAATTCCAAGTAATTTGATTTTTAAAGTAATGAATTGCCAAGTTAAGCATAGGTAAACCTGAGCTTTAGCTATAAAGCCTCCCATCTCTTTCTGAAATCTGTTTTCGAAAAATCAAAGTGTGGGTTGTGGTATTTAATGAAGCACAAAAACAAGATGTTGTGTTACAGGAACATCCTGGATTTTTTTTGTAACATGTAAAACCAGTAACCCCCCGATAATTACCTGAGTGGAAAAAAAACCAAAAAAAACTGGCAAGGAGAAAAATAAGAATAAAATTCTATTGTTTTATTCGTGTGTTTATTCATGGACTGCTTTTGTGCTGATGCAATACTCATTAAATATCCCTTTATTCTTGTAATAACATTGAGACCCTCCTTAATATTCTCTAAGAGCATTGAGGCCTTCTACTTGACTTTTAAAAATCGCCAATGACACAAATTCCACACTTTTCCTGAAAACTTACTCTAACACTTGATCACTTCCATGGTGAGACATATTTTCTACACAGAGTCAGAATTTCCCAGAATTTTTAGATTTGTGTTCATTGCCTCTCATCCTTCTACTGCCCACCTTGGAGAAAAGTCTGCCTGTTATCACTGCGATGTTCCATTAGGTAGCTGCAAAAAGAAAAAACAAAAACAAAAACAAAACCAAAACTATTTTGATCTTCTAAACATAGAAAAACCTCTTGGTTTTCTCAAGTGTTAAGGAAAATTCCAAGTCTGACCATACCGAAGGCTTTGGCAGTCACAATTCCAGTGCCAGAGACTTTCACATGGGGTGGCTCCAGTTTCTCGATGGGTGCCTGCCTTGACTCCCCTCACACCCCACTCACACAGCCAGACCAGGTTTCCTTACCTATTCTATCCCAGGATTGCCTTAGCAGAGTCTCAGATGTTCTGTTCCATAAAGCCATTTATGCGAAACACAGTGACACAGAAACAGCCTGAACTGAATGATAGACTATGACCTCATTTTTTTTCACAAAGATTATTCACTCTTAAGTATGATCACAGATGAATTTATAGATTTTGGTGTCTGGAATTCTAGCTTTGGAATAACTCTTAGGGCTTGTGATCATGAAAATGTATGACATGAGAAATTATTTTGAAAGCAGAGAGCCATAACTATCACTGTTGCTGAGAGCTACACTAATTTTCTTGATGTTAATGGAGTCCATGGGCTATTTACGATAATATTAATAACAATAATAGCCTGAAAATATGGTAAATTAATAAATCAGAGTCTGAAATCAAGCAAATAATAACCAAATTTCTGAATTCCCAAACATATAAGTTACATAGGTCAATTTGAGATGCTTTTCTTAGCTAATTCTCATCAGGACAGGCTTAAAATGAGAGAAAAACGCATAGGATATCTATGTTTGATAACCAAGTGAAAATTCAATTTAAAGCCCCTATATTTCTGTAATGAAAGTATATTTTGCAGCATGTCTCCTCTGCATTCAGCACATGCTTTGGAAATCTCAAATTTAAAATAAAATAAGTATATGTAAGAAATCCAGAACTGATTTTTAAGTAAAAAGTATTTATTTTTATTATCAAGTAATTCTGTCTGGGATTTATTATAGTTAATATTTTCTTATTGCTTTGACCATGATCATAAGCTTACAATCATTACATGAATATTCATTTTCATGTAGGAGACAGTGGCACTAAGACAAGAAACTTGTTGCTTTCTTCTCTAATTTTTTTTGGAAGTTTTAGAAGAGCCAGTCCCTCTGGTTATATGTCTGTTACAAAAGCTCAGCATAAATGTTCAAAGACAGTGTTTTGGTTGTCTGGGGAAAATAAAATATTGTTGAAAATATTGCACTATTTCTGCCATCATGTAACAAACAAGTAAGACAACCATAAATTCTGTACTGTATGTGCCTAATTGTACTACAATCAAGGGCTATAGTCCATTTCCAGATTCCTAGATGTGTCAAAGAAATATAAATATAAAAAGAAATAAATATAAAATTAACCTTTTGACTGGAGGGTTTTGTTTGTTTTGGGTTTTTTTCAATTTCTGCTAATGCGTTAGCTCTATGGATGCTGCTCCACAAAGTCTGAAATGATCTTTTTCAGTCCTAGCTTGAATTAGTGTATTAACAGCAGTAATTCTGCAGTCCCAAGACTGATGATGCTGTAATTTTCCAGCCTAATCATACTGAACTTCAAACATATTCAAAGCAATTCTATTGAAGTTACTGTCTCAGAAGTGTTTTTGCATTATGTGTGAATACATATGAGGACATAACCATTAGACAAGTGCTTGTCAAGCTCTGTGGAAATGAAATAAAGGAAGATACTTCCCTAAGGCAGCAGCTCATGTGAACCTTGCCCCAGTCTTTGATCATATTTAGACCTCACATGAGTACAAATTAGAATAAAAATAGAAAATCCAAGCAAAATCTAACTTTTTTAAGTCATCATCGCCAGCTCATGACAGCTATTAAACTTGAGAAGCAATGAATAGTTAAAATCCATGACTTCATCCATTCACACAACCTACACACCTCCATGAACAACTGCTGTCATGCCGAAGGGCCAAGACAACATTGAAACTCCTGCAAGTCTCTCAACATTTGGAGAAACTCACCAGCTGGAGTGAATGATCTGATTTTCCAAGACCCTGGTGCCAACACTTTTTCTGCCATGCGTTTGTTATCTACAGACCATGTGTATGTGGGTGAGATAGAGAAATCATTAACAACCTGCTATACCCATCTCACTCATACCTTAGATTTTATGTCAAAGAGTAGCTTAGATCTCTTCTTGAGGTTACCTCACTCTGTATGGCCTTGTGTCAACAGATAACACCATAATACCTTCATAATCATACAGGCATTATGGATGACAGAATTGCTGAAATCAGGAGTCCTCTGGAAACAATACAGTCCGATCCACCTAACCTAATATGGGTCAGCGAAGTTTTCAATTCCCCTCACTGTTTACTTATCAAATCTGTACTTCAGCAGATAACTTTAGTATTAATTTATGACAAGCCTTAATAAAATAAAAGTAACATTCAATTCTCACCCACCACACACAGAATCAATCAATGCATCATAGAAGGCCATGTCATAGGCTAAGCATGATTTCTAACCCATAAATTCTTGTTAACTCCAATTCTCTTCTTGTCCTTCATATCCTTGGAATCAAGGTGAAATTCCACAGGTAAAGTTCTTTAGTTCTTCATTCTTTTTCCCCTTGGAGATAATAATGACATTTCCCTTCTTTCAGTCCTCAGGAATCTTTCTAATCGACACAACTTTTCAAAGGTAATTGGGGGTCTTCTGAGTCCTGTGTTGGAAAACCATTCCTGAGAGGTGATAAGCTCCCAGCTGACCCTGAATTTTTTCAGTACTTGCTTCTCCAGACGTATGTCTATGGGGCCTGATAGGATTCATCCGAGGGTAGTAAAAGAGGTGGCTGGTGTTATTGCAGGACCTCTCTCCACTATTTTATAATGGTTTTGGGAGTCTGGACTAGTCCCAGACAGATGGTACCTGCCAAATGTAGTTTCAGTTTTCAAGAAGGGATTGTATGATTCTATGAAGACCAAGGTGAAGGAGTCATTGAGTACCTTGACCTTTTCCATATTTTCTGCCACAAGTTTACTTGCTCGTGGAACTTCACTGTCACTGGACCAAAAATTTCCCTATCCTTATTTTTTTCTGATCATTGTATCATGCATTTATAGAATCATTAGGGTTTGAAAAGACCTTTACAATAATCAGTTTCAAATATAAACATAACTCTTTCATGTCCACCACAGAACCATGTTCTTAACTTCACTACTTTAATGATTTCATAAGTCTTAGCTATGCCCTACTTTAGACAACCAAATTAAAGAGTAACATAGTTTGTAAGAAATCTCTAAGAGTCATCTTTCACTATGTCTCCCATTTCTGAAAGCCAGGCCTATTCAGATCATGTTGCTCACACCTGAATCTGGTCAAATTTTGACTGCCTCCAAAATGAAGATTCCACAACCTCTATATATCCTTTGACTGCTTTATTTTCCTGTAACATTTATTGGCAATTTCTTACATTTTATTGCAGCATCTGACCACTGACTTTCATCCTTTTGCTGTGTATCTCTGAGACAATAATGCTAATATCTCTCTCCTAAGTTTTAACTGTCAGTTCTGTGTTCAGCATGATGCAAACTATTTTCCTGGAATTTACCATACTTTTTTGCACAGCAAATCTTTTTTTAACCCCAAGAAGAGTTTTGTAAGACCTCTTAGCCATCAATATTTTATTTAAATAACTTAATATTTTTTCAAACCTACTGGTGTTAACCCTTGGCTTTTTCCAGGCTCATAATGAAGATATTGAATTAAATTGATCATACCAGTCATCCAGAGAGATCTTTCTGTTGATCTTTCTCTGCTATGAAAAGTCACCATAAAGTCATATAATTTTTTTCAATTCCTTAATCAATTCTTCTAGTAAGTTTGACTGTCATCCCCCTTATGCTCAGGAACAACACCTATTGCTTGTACTGAGGGTCTGGTGTTGCTGACCCAAGGGCCCGTGGGACACAGGCAGGGCTCTGTAGCTGGAGTAATAGAGCTGTTTTTCTGTATATATGCTTCCTTTCTGCATGTAAAAAGATTTTGGCTATATTAGGTCCAAGTACTCTTCCATGCCTGTTGGTTTTCCCTCTATTTTTACTCAAAATAATCTTGTGTGGTAATTCTATTCAGATTGGTTCTCTTCTAGTTAATGAGAAGCACATCTGTCACGTATAGTTTCTTTCAGTTTTGCATATGCAGCTGGCAGTGTTACACAAGCTGTTGACAAGAGACTTGGACTCCCTGCTGGTCAGAACCCTAGCAACCTGAAATTCACCCCTAATTTTTCCACCTGTGCTTCCCTACTCTATTTTTGCCACTGTGGGTTACAACTAATAGTTCTGCCTTCATTTGGTCATTTTTAGTGCCACAAAATCAGCAGTCAACTTGAATAATTACTAAAATTACTGCTACAGACACCTTCTTCTGCCACCCATGAAGATACTCCTTTACTCTACAGTACCTCTTGAATAAGTTATAACAAACTGGTCTTGAAGGCTACTTATACCTCAGATTCAGACATATCCAAAAGTATGAAGAGTACAGGGTAAGGTGAATTTTATACTCTTAGAGATTCCCACTCCCAATGTAAACTAGCCATTTATTACACTCTCTCTCATGTCTGTATGGTACAACCAAGTTTGCCAGCTTCCAGAAGCCAACCTCAGATCTGCTTCCTCTGGCTTTTCCCATGTAAAATTGTCATGAAAACTTCACTGTGTCCTTTTGTTACTCACTACTTTCTTTAAATTGCTGAGGAAAAATGCAAAAAAATGGAGCAGCTCTAAATTTAAAAGAGGTTCAGGTGCAATTTAGATTTTTAGCCTTTTACTCCCACTGCCAAGACAAAAATATCTAATTAAGTTCCATTTTTTACGATGGTCATCTTTGACCCAAAGGATATTTGAGGGAGAAATTAATGAGAACTGACATAAATAAGTTAGGTTTTCCAGAATAGGAACACGACTGTAGTTGGATGACAGCTGTAAAGGGTTTTAAGCAAGCATGGGTGTAGAGACCATTTTTGTAGTAAGAACTCTGAATTCAGGTTAGTGCTCTGTTTTCTGTTTTTTCACAGTTTAGCCAGTTTCTCTCTTGATTAGACATCTTGTCTACAGCTCATTTCAGACACAATACTCACAATATTTCTGCTTACATCTTCCCACACAAGTCCTTCTGTTACTGAATTTATAGGCCATGTTATCTTTTGGAGTCTGCTCAGTAGTGTTAAACACAGTGTTATTCTACCAAAGATTCAAGTCATCAGCTATGTAGAAGAGAATTAGAATATATAAATTGTGATGATTTTATTAGATAAAACAGATGCAACAGATGCACTTCTGCAGATATTAAATTCCCTGTTAAATCTCAGAGGATAATAACAACAACAAACCTGACAACAGAAAATTGAGTGCTAGAAGAGATGAAGCTGAGAGAAGGAGAAGAAAGGAATTTGGTCATGGAGAGGTGGGAAGACAGCCAGAAGTTTGAATGATAACAGCTGAACTTATTTCAAGAAACTGCAATGCGAAAAGAAATCAGTGTGTGAGCTGTATAACAATTTTTTTAAAAGGTAAACTATTATAAGTTTGTTTAATATGCATGTTGTCTTAAAAAAACTTGGTGAAATCACAAATAAACAATATTTGCAAAACCTAAATTTGATCAACCTTGTGATCAGGGATCCAAATGCCAAATCTCAGTGTTCTATGTCAGACATATTGTTATCATAAAGGCATTCATGTGAGGTTATCTGTGATGCCTTACAAAAGGCTGACCTGAAACAGAAGCTGGACAGAGTTAAAAGAATAAAAGAAGTATTTATTAAAACAAGGTACATTTTGGGCCATGCAGGAATCTTGCAGAGACTACACCCAAAATGAACCCCTAGCACGTGCTTTTTGTACAGATATACCTTCAGTCCATCTGCATATCAGAAACCCATTGTTCAATTACAGATTTGAGTCCTGAAGTCCCATCCCTAGTTTGTCCTCTTGTTCTCTTCGCTGCTGTCCATGGTTGTTTACATTTTGGACTTTTGGAGAAACAGTATGTCCTTGAAACTCAGGCTTAGGGAGAAATTGTTTCATCTAAATAACAGTAGTAGAACACTAGCTGACAATTTATGGAGTCTTAGAGTCATATGTTACAGCAGTCTGGATCTAGAAAAGAAAAAAGTTAAAACCTAAGGCATCATCTAGATATAAATACTTCAAGAAAATGCTCTTCATCCTGTTAATCTGAAGTCAAACTAGTGTTAACTAGTCCAATTTAATAATTCTGTGTTTAAATACATCTAAATGTCAGTTGTGGAACATTCAGCACCTCTAAGTGTTCTCATCTTATGATTATTTCCTTTTCATGTGTTTCTATATAATATTGCTTCTTAATCTAACTTAAGTTCTTATGCTAATTTATGCTAATTTATTCTAACTAATGCAGCCTTAGACCTGTGCAAAATTATCAAACACATATGAGGATCTCAGCTGAAACAAAGTGTTTCAGCATTCTGTTGACCTGTACCTGATAAGTTGTTGCAGTTTTCCTGTGAAAACCTACCTGAAGTGTAATGTGGCTCCAAACTTTAAAGCTCATAATATATTTTACATTTATGTTTTATTTTGAACTATGGTCATTAAAATAAGAGTAAGCTGGATAGCTGTGAGGGAGCAGAGTAGTGTAAATATATGTTTGAAAGGACATGCTGACTCAGAATCTGTATGTAAATCAGTGATCTATAGGATCTTGACTGCATGATCATATACAGACAACTCCTACATCAAAATATATCCTTGGGCAGAGAGTTCTTTTTCTTTTCCCTTTATTTTTTCCATTTTGAAGTGGTTTCTGTGTGTTTATACTCAGTGCAATTCACTTCCATCACCACCTAGTGTAATGATAAATGTCTTCAACTTAGTCTTCAAATGGCCTTTGTTAAAACTACAATGCAAACATCAATTGACATTTTGAAGGTCATGACCAATCCCACTTAAAAGTAAGATTAAATAAAAGTTCAATTCGTAATCCAAAACACAAAAGTGTAGAGCTCACAAAATGTTATTAACAGCTATATTGTAGACACAATTAATTTTAGTATTTGAATCTCAGGACAAAGCCCATCATGAGAGACCTGTATCTAATTTTATGTAAGATATATATACATTTTACATGTTTTATTATAGCATTTACAAACCAAGAATAAAAGTGCATTAAAGAAAATAGTGCTGTTTTCAGGCATTGGTTTTCTTTTATCAGTTTTTTCTATGAGAAAATATACAGCACCTACTTATTAAATTTGGAAGTCCTTTCATAGTGGATTCTTTACAAGACATTTATGCCTTCATATGCTATTCATTCTTGTAAACTCTCTGTGATACTGAAGTAAAATTGTCGAAAATTATGCATATGAAGTTGTAATGGTAGAGGCAAATTTTAAAAAGTATGGACAAATAAGTACACACTTAAATCACCAATTAGAATGCACTATCTACTTATTGTATGCCCAAATGTATCAAGTATAATCTAGATCGTTGTTATTGAACCTTAAAAAAAATAGTTGTGCATGGTCTTGAACAGAAAGGAATTAAACCAAATTTGCTCTGATGATGCTCGGAACTTCAGTAATACAGCATGTACTGGGAAAAAAAAAATACAAGATATTTGTGTAATTCAAATAATAAGATGGAAGAAAAGCTATTTAATGTCAAATAGTTTCCTCAAACTACAGTCTTTTCCCTGCTATTCCTCATTATTCCACATTTACTACTGTGCAGAACAAGAGACAATAGTAGAAATAGCAGAAAGAAATTTGCAAGGATAAGCTGAGTTTTTAAGAGTTTGTCTGTTTTCCTTCTAAGTACCTCAGATTCTTAAATTCATTATTATTATTCAATAGTTGATAATTTGCACAGGAAATAGAAAAATAATATCAAATTGAATTATTTTAAAATATAAAGTCAGGGCTGTGTGAAATTCATTTAATTCTGAATCTGCATTTAGGTTGAATGCCCAAGTAAAACTTTTTATTAGATTTCTCAGTTCACTTTTAAGCCTGGTTCCTTAGTATCTAGGGCATTCATTGTACAGGAAGATACCCAAAGATATTTTGCAGCACATGATGAATTACAAACACTTTACAGAAGCAGTGGGAGGTATTGTAACTAAAGTAGTATTGAGGGCCTTGTAAAGCCATCTGGCCAGTTAAAATTTAAAGGGAGGAAATAATGAATAGTTGATCCCTCACCCACAAATGCCCTGTTTATCTCTAACCCAGTTTAACACTAACTTAAACTAGATTTAGGATGTTATAAAAGTTATCACAAGAGAAAAGGAAGCAAGAGATGGCTGCAATCTCTAGTGGACAACCAGACAGTTGTGATTTAAAAAGTGACCAATTTTGTACAGCCCCTCACAGGTTAAACAAAGAATGAATGGAAGGAGAATGCAGAGAAGAAGCTAACAAGCTCTGCAGTGCTGACCTAACATCATCTAAGAAGAGTACCAGAACCCAGGAAGATGCATTGGATCTCAACCTTCTTTACGGGGATGGGGAAGATGTTTCTTAACCGTAAAATTATATCTTTGTAATAGACATGGAGCTAAATTGACACCCTGCATTTTATAAAGTTACCCCACATGTGACAGGTTGTACTACTATATCTGTGATTTTTATGTGTGTTATGGTATGTCCGAACACCTATTTATTGTTACTGTAGGATTCCTTTGCCCAGTTTCTGAAGAAAATAACTAGAGAGTGCACCCAAAATATTTCCCAGTCTATTGATTCTGTAAGTGGCAGCATTCCTCCTATAGTATGAGCAGGAGTGCCGCACCTCTCGGGTGTTCCGAGAGCTGACTGCCAGGGTCAGTCAGCAACCCGAGCAGCGGCGAGTGAGTGTCCCTGGGGTCAGGTTCACGCTCGCCAGGATCCTGGGACCCCAAGCCGTGGGTTGCAGTATTCCGAAGCAGGCAGGCAAAACTACCGCGGCTGCCGAAACTGTAGCAAAGAGACGGGCTCCCGAGATGGAAAAAACGATACTGAAACAAAGTATCGGGGGATCCGCGCTCCGTGAGCTCTGAGAGCAGAGAAACTCAGTAGCTGAGAGCCCCAAGCCCAGTCGTGCATCAGACTTTATTGTGATCATAACAACCAATGGGATTAGGGCACCGAGGAGGGATAAGGGAGGGACAAGGGGAAGGGGACCAACAGAGGGTATTTCGGGGAGGGGACTGAGAGAAGGACAAGGGGGAAAACCAACCATCTACCGAGTAGAAACGAACATTATAGAAACTCAGGGTGATAGACAATTGATGAACATAAACACAAACCAATGGGGAGAGCGGCTGGCTTACTAAGAACACACCCCAACTCAGCATCTACCACACCTTGCCCTGCCTAAAGGGGAATCCTGCTGCTCCTTGGATCTATTTCACCAAGGGCTTTTTCGGGGGGTGTTATTCTTAGCTTCAACAGCCACCACACAGGACAGCATTCAAAATCTTGTATGCTGTAGCAGAAGTGATAAAAGGAAGGTCTTTGAAGACACTGAGGAATGGGAGGGCCTCATACCTTTCCCAGAGTGTTGACCCCTATGAAGGTGGCAGGCTGAAAGAATGATTAAACTCTTTGGCATACAATTTGTCATGGAATACAAATAAATATTCCTATCTTGATCCTCTGTTTTCAGGGTTATTACTGAGCAAAGAGTAAATAGGCATGAATAGAGGCAAATGAAATAGTTCTTCAAAATCGCAAAGGTTAAATCTCTGCAGTGTTCTAAAGCTGTTTCTAGTATGAAGCAATTAAAATTGAAACAAATGTGTACAATCAATGAGTGAAAAATTTTAACTGTGACATATAGTTATGTTAGATTGAAAAACACGACTACATACCATATACAAGAGGCTGAAAAGTTAAAGGCTAATGACTCAAACAGTTGGCTGTTTGCAAAAGCAGCAGGTACTTTCCTGAGGCCAGGTTTGCACCCCCAAACTGAAGGGGAAGAGGAGAGGTTTTGCTGTGTGGTGAAAATTTCTGATCCACATGAAACAAGGGGGGTGAGCACACACCAACAAGAGGAAGAGCATGACAAATTCACATTTTTATATATAAAAATGACTGAGCCATGGAATTATTGTGTACCTGATAACCTGTGACTGATGTCTTAAACAAGCTGTTTTCTGGCCAGATAAGGAAAAACACCAAAAAGAAGCAGATCCTGCAGAGGTGGCATGATGCTTCTGTCACGCCATTTCCCCTCTGATAGGCATCGCTGGCTCAACTAAAGCGAGAGGGGCAGGGCCAAACAGCAGTCATGTCGTTAAAAGGGGCCATAAACCATCAGAGATCCCTGAAGCACCCCCAGGCTCATTTCTGGGGCCTTCCACCATAGGACTTTGCACAACCCACGGTATTGTAAAAGGCAGTGTAAAAAGTTTACCTGCTCAGGGGAGGTACCTGGGCATTCCCACCCAAACCTGAATGTAGGTCAAACCACTGAACTCTGTTTTGTGGGCTTTCCCTACCCACAACAGATAAAGACTGCACCATTACTTTAACCAACAGACATCAAAATTGTCACATTTGATTCTGATCACCGCATCCATGGATGGCAATATCCTTCCTCTTCACTATCTGCTTTTATCCTCCCTTTCTATTTCTTTCTTTTCCTTATATATTTTCTTAAGCAATATTTTATACTTTTGTGTTGGTATATTTCTAGAGATAACTAAAACAGTTACATACCTGCTTTCCATTTCAATGAAATTGTTCTGAAATAAGCCTACCATATATGCATATGTAAAAACACAGGTCTGACACTGTTGTTTCACTCTATTTTTCCCCAAGTAATCTATTAACAAGAACTTCAGTTACCCTTGCCTTCAGGTGCAGGTAATAACACCACGTAGAATGCTAAGAAACAATTCCAACACATAACTCACAGAGAAGTTATATGCATGTTGGCCCAGACTGGGTATCATCTCACAAATTATTGTTGAATTAAATTTCTGTGGAATCTTCATTCCTTACGCTGCTCAGAACATAGCTGTACAAGACCTAGAAGCAGGAGGTTAAGCTGGAAAAACTCATGTACTTCCCTGCAAACACTTTTTCCCCTGTTTTTCTACAGGTCTTCAGAACACGCACATTCCAAAATCCATGCATTAAAAAAAACCAAAACAGTAGGAACAAAGGCATTGAATGATTATGTTTGTTTTCTTTGCAAATGCATTTCTTGTGTGGGATGGGGACTGTAGTATTGTCAGAAACAGTAAAAGATTATGAGATCATATACAAATGGAATTTGTGACACCAAGACCCAACAGAGGAGAAAAAGTTAAAAAAAAAAGGAATGGAATAAAATAAGAAGCATGAAAATAGAAGACAAAGCTCTAACAATCAGTAGACGTGAATTCTTGTAGTTTTATTTGAAGGCTAAGTATATGCACTGGGAACACGCTATTAGTATCCATCTTGTACAAACATCTTGAGTTCTTATTGCTGTTGTGTAGTAAGTCAAGATTTATATTGTGAAGTGTTCATTTACAATCCTTTCTACCCACGCTAAGTACCTTTAAAAATGCATCATCTGAGACAAATGATTAAGAGCTCATTGAAAAATTGCTGCACATTTGTAACTGACTATGACTTTATTACAAGTCACAGACTGTACATTACTTACAGTCTGGTCAGTACAGCAGCATGCCATGGAAAACAGTGTTTATATCCAACTGCAAGTTGGGGGTTTTTTTGCTTGTAGGTGTTTGGGGATTTCTGGGTTTTTTTTCCCTACAAGGTGGTTTTCCGGTAATGATGATCTTCTGAGCATCTCTGTGGCTACAATACTGTACAGGCTGCTTAATGAATTTTGCAGTGTCAAAACCCCTGACTTTGCATACTGTATAGACTTGGAACTGTTATAGCAACACACACAGCTTGCGGGATTTTACTTGATACATAATCTCTCTCCATATATCACCGGCAATAAGTAGCAACTCTCTGTCTCAGCAGTCTATATCTTATTACTATTCATGATGGGCTGGCCTGAATAACTCTCCTTCAACAATGTTATCTATAACACAGATTCTGTCTTTTGTCTAAACCTCATTTCTAGAATGCAGGCGGTTTTGCCCTTCTGAATCCAGCCTTATACATTTTCATCCTCCACAGCAGGGTTAGGACTGAATGCAAACTACCATGTACCCTAGTTTCCTTAGAAAGAGAACTCAGGCTCCTGCGGGCATCTAATCTACTCAATTAATGGTCAAGATCCCTGGGTTGTTTTGCAACATGTCTGCAGATAGTAAGTTCAAGGGCATCAGAAAACAATAGATAAAGACCTTGAAGGAATTATTTCTGACTTTTGCAGGAGGTATTTCATATATTAGTAGAAGCCTGTGACTCTTCTTGTGTCACTTCAGGAGTTTTTCTTCAAAAGTGCAATAACTGTGGTAGTATTAATGAAAGAACGTGTAAAGCATGCAGTTCTTTACTCTCCTCACTAGTTCACTCTTCTTCATAAATGTGATTCAGTGGTTCTGTAACTGCCCTTAGAAATAGAAGGGGAGATTTTGGGACAGCAAGACAAAAATCATGACAGGCATCTGAGGGTATGAAAATATTCTTATCTCTAATTAAAATCACTGAAATGTACACTCATGGACTAGTCACAGTAATTGTTTTGTCCTGATCACACATTATGAATTCACCATATGGGCTGTTCTGCTGAAAGCTTTTATTTCTATACCCTCCAACTCTCAGAGCTAAGAAAATAACACATAACGTTGAACAAGACTCCAGCAGTGCATTTATATTGGTTCTCAGCTTGGTTTTGTTTCCCGTGGCATTATCGTGAAAAAGGACAGTGTATGCTTCTTCTGTCATGAACTGAACACGGAGACTTAGCTGTTTGGAAAACTTCCCCAAATACCAGATGTATAAATTCACATTTGTTTTGTTTCCATGTTCAATTTGGATTTTAAAAAAGGAAAGATATCTGATAATAGAATTTATATACAGTTTAGCTGAAGGGCACTCATGTTCACTGAGTGGTTTCAGCTTTTTTCTTCCTTTTGGGCTCTCTGAAGGAGCTCTTGACTCCATGCAGCTGGTTTGCTAAAAGCTGAATAAACCCACACTGCGGAACATATAACTGTGTCAGTAGCTTTTATTTAAACAAACAAAAAAAATTACACTAATAATCCCGAATATCCCGAGGATGATTTCATGTGTGTCTTGTTATTCTGTTCATTGCATATGGTTAGATTTTGTTCAGTTACATAAGGACTGAAGTAATTCACATTATTCTAGTTTTAGATCAATAAGAGTGTGGTGGGTTGACCCTGGCTGAGTGCCACATGTCCATCAAACCTGCACAATCACTCCCCTCTGCAGCTGAACAGGGGAGAAAAAATGTAATGAAAGGCTTGACAGTTGAGATAAGGACAGGGAGAGATCACTCACTCATGACTGTCGTGGGTAAAACAGATTCAACTTTTGAAAATTAATTTAATTAAGAATCAAACAAATCAGAGTAGAGTAATGAGAAGTAAAACAGATCTTAAAAATCTCTTCCTCTCCCTCCTTCACAGGCTGTACTGGCCACCCTCCTGAGAGGCACAGGGAGATAAGGAATAGGCATTATAATCAGACCATGTTTCCTTTGCTGGTTTCTTCTCAAGGGGAGGAGTCCCTGTTCAATCCTTCATGAACTTTCCATTGTGAGTCCTCTCCACAGGCTACAGTTCCTCATGAACTGTTCCAGCGTTTGTCCCCCATGGGGTCACAAGTCCTACCAGGACACCTACTCCAGAGTGGGCTTCTCTTTCCACAGGTCTCTGGGTCTTTACAGCAACCGTGAAAATGTGGCTTTCCACAGGGTCACAGCCTTCTTTCAGTCATCTACCATGGTTCTCCATGGGCTGCAAGGGGACCGCTGCCTCGTCATGATCTTCACAGGCTGCAGGGGAATCTCAGCTCCAGCACCTGGAGCCCCTCTTTCCCTTCCTTTGTTCCTGGCCTTGCTGTCTGTATACTCTCACATATTCTCACTCTTTTCTTCTCTGGCCTCTATAGTTTCTGTGCCATTATCTTTTTTTATTTACCTTCTTAAATATGTTATCACAGAGGCATTACTACCATCTTTGATGGGCTTGGCCTTGGCAAGTTTTGTATCTGCCTTAAAGCAGCTGGCATTGGCTGTCAGACATGGCAAAAGCTTCTGATAGGCTTTTCCAGAAACCACTCTGGCAAACCCCTGCAACCTGCCCCACTAACAAAAACAGGTCATGAAAACTTAATACATGGTGAAATCAGAATCTATCATTTTGTGTTCAGAAAAGCCAAATTTTTGTTGAGTAGAAACTAGTATTAGACATAGAATTGCAAATGTGAAACCACATCATTGGTCAACATAAATCAGCTTAGCTCCATAGGGTTCAGTTGAGTTATACAAATTAATCCTGCCTGATGTTTGTCCGATCTTCTTTGTAATCTCAAACATTGTGCAAGATATTGTTCAAAAAATGGGGAACAGTAAGAAGTGGTGTATTTACTAATTTTAGGAAACTATATACAGGCTTTCAAATAGAGACATGCACAGGTCTTTAAGCAAAGTGTAGACCTGTAATTATAGCAGATTTTAAAATGAATGTGAAAATAATTATTTAATTAGCTTGCACATTCAATTATACTTAATAAAGTATCCATATAGAAGATAAAGTTTTCTCTTTCTCCTTGCTTTATAATATTCTACTGTTCAGGCATTGAAATGTAAATTGTATTTTAAACAGATAGAGTCACTCTGGGATATACACAAAGCCCATGAAATATGCTTAATTTACATGATGTTATATGAATAGCTTCTGATGAATGTGTTGACAGGAAAAATATTCTTAGATACTGGAAGGCAGATGCTGATTTTCCTAGAATTTATTTATAGAAATATATTGTGGTTATTATTTAGTTTCCAGGTAATAATAAAAACAAATTTCACAAGAGCATTGCAATTTACCCTTGAATATTTTCCATAATTCTTTATTGATGGATCATGATAACAAAAAAGATGAAGACAGATATTTCAGGGCAACTGAAAAATTTAGTTTAAATCTGGAAGAGGTTGAATGATCTAACAATGTCCAACAAGTTGGTGACTCTACTCATACAGCTAGAGAGTTTTTAATACAAAGCAAAAAGAAAAAGAACAAAAGAAAAAATAAAACTGTTTTTTGACAAGTTTTCAGTCCTTTGCTGTAGTAAGCTAAACCAATAAAAGTGTAAAGATTAGAGTGGAGATTATTGTCATTCTAAAATTTTCCCCTAAAGTTCAGAAGTTATTTCCAAGCCTTTTCACAGAAAATGTTGACCGTGAGACCAATATGGAGAGAAGTGACAGGTGTGAGACCCATAACATATTACTAATAGCACTTGGAGCAGTGAAGACCATTGCTCTCAGCAGTAGGCTTGCACAGAAACTTTCTTCAGGTAATTGCCTATGACTAAACACAGCACATGACCACTGATCTTAAGCATGGGCAAAAATCAAATATGACTTCACTGAAAGTTATCTCTCCTGTTTCTGTCAGTACTTAACAATGGGGCTTAAAAAAACCATCCTTCATTGCCTATTCCTTTTCATTTTCCTCCAGAAAATAATTTAGGCCCTTCCTGCTAGAGAAGCTAATTAATAGCTATGGAAATCATTAAATTGTCTGACAATTCTTAAAACTGATCATATTCATTACGTTCGCAACACCTTTTTGCACAAAAATTTCCACAATTTAATGGGCCATTCACAAGTCTGTATAAGGCAGGTATTCCTCATAAGAAAGAAGTGTTATGCAGACAGTAGATATTTAATTTAAAACATTATTTCTCACAATAGGTCCTCATAAACCACATAATAATTATTTTCTTCTCTATCAGTAATTTCCCCAGAACATGCAACTCACTGGAAAAGGATGAGATAGTCTGTATTTCTGTAGTCTTTTGCTGTTTGTTCTCAGTCTGCAGAAGATCTATAAAAAGTCAGAAGATAAAATACTCATCAAGAACTGCTAATAAGCCTATTCCTGTGATTTGCTACAAAGAAAGTCAACATAAATCTTTCAAAACCTGAAAAGAATCAGATGAGAACAAAAAAAATGCAATATTGTCATGCAGTCTGCAAACACCCATACAGATGCAGAAACTCCTGCTCAGAAGTGATCATGCAATTTAACAGGGCTTGAAGGTCACATCACCCTCCTAGTATCCAGATTATCCTGAAGTATTGTTTTTAGCCATATGTTAACACCTATTTAGATCTTATACCACCTATATGTACACATACATGACAGTTGTATCAAGGGCTCATGGTAATTTCATATGAGGGACAACTGAAGTTCATATGTAGTGCCATAGATTGAAACACATTTCTCTGAGGAAAATCTTACATGCCACCTGAGAAACATACCATTCGTCCCCGTGAAACTCAAAGTATATTATGAACAGCAGTTCTAAGTAGCATCCTGCTATATCTGAACATTCTACATTCAAAACCTGATTAATACAGAAAGTTGAATTTCAAAGAGAAACAAGCAAAAAAGAAACACAGAGTAACTCCCTTAAAGGCTGCAGTATTTTCAAGAACTTTTTCTTATTTCTATTTTTTTCAATAAATTCTTTGAGCCTTTCCAAAACACATTATTATTTCCAATACTCCCATTATGTATTTTCATGGTGAGAAAAATATAACACCTAGTAGGAGTCAGATTCACATTACTCTGTGGATACAGAGCTACATCCTGAACTTTCATTTAAATTTAATTTAATTTAATTTAATTGATTTAAATTAAAATATAATTTTATACATTGCTTTTTACTCCTTGTAATTAGGTTTAATCAAAACTTTAATCCAGCAACTTATTCATTTATTAGAGATGGTAAGAAAGTGAGACAGATTGCTACCTCTTTTCCTGTTTTTCAATGCAAAACTCAGAATTTAGTTTCAGTATCAATAGGCTTTTACAGTCATTTAATTTCTTAAATTGATTTGTTTTAATTTTTAATATGTTATTATTTTTAAAACATTAAATATACCCCTTATGTTTACTTTAACTGACCCAATCCATTACACTTGTTGCTTGAGAGTCTGATCACACAAAAACTGAGCCAGTTCCTAAGCCTTCATCTTTATAAACTTATTTTCAGAAAACCACATCAATGTTTGGCACTTGTGGAGAATTTTGTCGCTTCTTTCAAAAGTGTAAGTTTCAGTTGATGCACAAGTTGAAGATGATAGAGACAAATGATCTTAAAAGTGAAAACATTGCACTCCACTGCAGGTCATTAAATGTAAACATGTAAGTTCACTCTAAAAGAAAATGCAAGCAGCCCTTGGAGACTGGATTTACAAACATGAGGTGTAAAAAATACTATGATTTTTTGATTGTTTCTTAAATTTTGTTGTTTTCTTCATTTTTTTTCTCTTTACCTTTTGTATGTGTTGTTCTGTTTTTTCGACTTTCTGTTTGTTACCTACAAAATCCATCACTCTCATTCTTTCCTCCACACCCTGCTCTCCACATGAGGGAGGAGGTTTGGCTCTATTTTCTCCATGATCTCTCATTTGGCAGTGTAGACAGCAGTTAAGTCCCCTGTAGAATTTTCTTCTTCAGGCTGAACAAACCCAATTGTCTCAGCCTCTTCCCATATTTCATGGTGCCCTGTGGCAAATGGCATAGGCTGGGAGTGGCCAAAATCCAATCATAAGAGATGAGACGAGAGTGAGATTGTGATTTAAGGGCAAGAGACACACAAGTCCCTGTGTGAAATGCAGAGAATCTCAAAGAAGAGCTCAATGAGAGCACCTGCAATGGTCATAACCTGTTCAGGTGCTTCAAAAATCTGAATGGGCTGATCAGATATTTTCCACCCAACCCTTTAATTGACCTGGAGGATCTCCAGGTCTCTCCTAAAGGATCTGGAGTAACTCAAGGAGAGACCAAAAAGAGACCAGTATCACACACAGCACAGACAGGACCCTGCACTGGCCAACATGAGCTCTCTCCAAGACTTCTTTTTCTCCCTGTGGGAAAAGGAGGTCATATATCACTTATCAACATTAAACATATCTGTAAGGGAGTGTGCAGTGGTGATCAAGTCCATTTACTCCCTTCACAGTCAATTAGGTGTAAAACCACAAGAACGAATGTTGATATCAGAGTGGGATACCACTAGACTGATCAGATATCTGTAACATGGGGAGGGGTGAGCATTAGGATCTGGAAGCTAAGGCCATGGCAGAAGTTGTCTCTGGGCAAGGGGTATCTGTCATGATAGATGGGTGCACACAGATGCCTAATTCCCAAGTTTGGCCAGTGAGCTGCAGAGCTGTTCATGGCCTGAAGGGAGGCCAGAGAGATGGAGCTACTACTCTTTGGTGAGCCAGAGAATAAAAGGTAGATGTCTATAGACTTACTGGGGACATATATCATTACAAACTATGTGCCACCATAAAAAAAATTAAAAAAAAAGGTCAGCAGAGAAAACTGTTTGCCATCTCTTTCTGATATAGTTTTATTTTGCCTTTTGAGGTAATTTAGTAATCTAATTTGAGCTAATTTAATTGTCTGCTGTTTGGTAGTTCAAATAAAAATTCCTTTGTGGACTGTTGTGAGTAGGTAAATTACACAAAAACAATCTGGAGTTTTTACATAAGAACTATTTTCCCCAAATGAAATATATTTTCAGAATTTCTAAGTTCACTTTAAAACACTTTCTTTCAGTACAACAAACTTATCTACATATTTCTGTTAAAGATGTGAGGGTGAAAAAGATGAGATTCCTTCAATTTAGTTGTATATTCTATACTATGTAGCATGCACTAAAGCTCAAGAGGATATAGTGTTAGAATTTTATTTAGATAAGAAAATTATGTGAGGTGAGGGGATGTCCCTGAAGCTCTAAGGCCAGCTGATTTCTGACCTTAAAAACCACATTGTAATCTCTTGCTTAAGAGGTTCTTGTACCCATTACCACCCTTATGTTCTGTGTGGAAAGTGGCAGACATCACCTTTTTGACTAATCAGGTATTCAAGATTTCTTTGTAGCTATACTTATAATAAAATCATGGGACAGGATGAAAAAATTTACACATTGATTCTAACCATGTGGTTATGAAACCCATTCTATCCTGGATACACACCCCCCAAAAAAACCAATCCCCCACAAAACCCCCAAAAGCACCAACACTTTATCTGTGATATCCTTAGTTCTTCCTCAACATGAAAGAAGAAGAATCAGATTTCTTTCGAATTCCCAGAGGTAACTTTTGAATTGATCCAACAGTTTTACTGGGATTGGCAGGAAGCAGTTTCTTTCCACTGTTCCTGTAGGATTCTCTGAGGACAAAGAACTGTTAGCCACTTCTGTGTTGTCAGTTTTTAGTCTGCTTTATGCTGTTCTAATGCTGAACCAGAGATAGGAAATATTTAATTCATGGACATGGTCACCAGTGTCACAGCCCAGAATGACCTATCTTTCCAGATTTGCTAAAAAAGGGAAAGAGAGGAAGCAAGAAGATATTCTGATGCAAAAATTAGCATCTTGTGATTGTATTCAGGACCTTTCCCCAGGGAAGTGCAGGAAAATTAAAGTTTAATAGGATAAGGAGTTGAAATTTTCTGTACATTTACTTAGTTGTAGATGTAGTTGTTGTTTTGGTTTATTGTTTTGTGGAACTCGTGGGTTACACGAGGAAAAAATATGTTGTGCATCTCTTTTCTGTAGCCCTTATGAATGCTAATATATCTTTCTTTTATTCATAAGCTATTAGAGTAATTCATAATTCTCAAAACCATAACAAAATATTTGCAAATCTACCATACATAACAAATTGTATTTGGCTTTATCTCTTTATTATATGGACTTGGACTTTAATATTACATTGATTTGTTAAAACAACACTTAAAATCATGTGAAAGTAGATTTTTCACTCCTCTCCAACAGACTGACACTTTGTCAATTCTGACATAAAGGTTTACCTAAAATGAAAAATGCTTGATTTGGTTTCCATTTCCTTATGAAAAATAAAGATAGAATGACTTTAAACTGAGATTAAAAAAAATTCTCGTCTTCATTGTAATAGTTAATAACTCCAGTTTGACAGATTTTGTGCACAGATAATATTTTTGTATCTTAAAAAATATTATAGATTTTAATAATATGAAGATACTATTCATTTGTGTCCTCTTAGAGGAATTGTACCCCAGAGAACAATTTGGACATATTCTCAATGGCCAAAATTTTCAGAAATTCTATTTTAATTAAAACATCATGTAGTATCATATATATTTTAAAAAAAATTGCTAGTAAGAACTTCTACAAATTCTTTCAAGGAATGAAATTTGTTTTGATATATCTTTATTTTATATTCTTTTGAGAACAATAAATTTAACTCTTCTTTTGGCTGCTTATGAAAAATTAAATATTCATATGGCAGACTGTATTATTTTTACCAGAGATCCTAGTGTCACAAGTTCACATGGACTTCATGATAAAGACCAAGATATATATCATCTTGTCTTTTCTTTCAGAGACCAGTAAAGAAATTTGATACTAAGCTTACTAACACATTTTGGGGAATAGGTATAGGGCTTCATTATCAGAGATTAATCTAAATATATAATGTGATTATTATATATATATATATGTATAATTTCTTAAATATAAAAATATCCAATACTTGCCGAAAACATTGTTGATAACAGAGAGATGTTTTAGCTGTTGCTGAGCAGTGCTTAGACAGAACCAGGGCTTTTTCCACTCCTCACACCACCTCACCAGTGGGGAGACTGGGAATGCACAGGAATCTGGAAGGGGACACAGCCAGGGCAGTTGACCCTAACTGAAAAATGCATTCCACACCATAAAGAATCACATTCAGTAATAAAATCTGGGGGAAAAAGAAGGTCACAGTGGCATTTGTCTTCACAAGTGACCATGGGATGGAACCCTATTTTTAGAGAAGCCTGAACACCTGCCTCTGGCTGGGAAATAGTGAATGAATTCTTTATTTTCATTTACTTCAATGTTCAGCTTTTGTTATACCTATTAAAATATCTATATCTCAATCCATGAGTTTTCCCACTTTTTGTCTTCCAGTTCTTTCTCTAATTGTACTGGGAGGCAGAGAAAAAGTACCTTCTTTGTCTTTAACTGCCTAACAGAGTTAAACCACAACAGTCTATTATAAGCTGGGTTTTTAACTAGTTTTTGTGCAGTCGTTTTTTTGAGAAAATTGTTTTCATTAATTAATTTTTCAAAATAAAATATTTGTTATCTTTCTTATAACTATTTTTATTGCACATTCAAATACTTGTTAAGGAATTTCTTCTGGGAACATTGATGGACAGATGTATTAAAACTGTGTGTTTTGAGCATGTTTCTTATGAAGAATTTAATACTTTATTTTATCATGGATCTAAACCCATTTTAGTAATATTTTATTTTTTGTTTTCAAGTTCCTTAAATTTATTATGTTTCTGGTAATGAAACATCTGTCCTGCAGTGTAGGAAGACTGTTGTCTCTGAAGAGGGTTAAAGAGTGGCTTGCAGCTCTCTAATGCAATAAGACTTCTAATTTTCATAAGTGGAGAAAGCCCTGAATAATCAATTTTACTTGAACAGTCAAGAGACGACTCCATATACAGGTTTGAAGAGTTCCGTTTCTACAAGGACCTCTTCAAACCACCTGTAGAAGCAGGATTAATCTGTGCTAGCTAATCGTTGATGTCAGTCAATAAATGTGTTAAAGAATGGCATCATCCAATTACAGTTCAATTTCTGCTTTTAAATATTTTTATGACCTTCTCCAAAGCTCATAACTCCACATTCTAAGATTGAACAGGTACAACTGTTCAAAACACTCATTTTTTATGTGATTGTGTGACCATAAACTCTAATGATTCCACATCTTCATAATTCAGCAACAGTAAAACCTACACATGCTTGAGATGCATACAAATAAGTATCAGTGCATTTTCTTAAACAATTTTATTTCTACTACTGACATCTCTGCTTTTGATCTTCTTCTGTCACTCTGACTTTACTTGAATCATCTAAAGGTATTAATTTTATGAGAATGTATTTTCAAATATTTTTTTCTTTTAAAATAAGATGCATTCCTCAAGTAGTGGATTATACATGTGAAAGAATACTGATTGTATAGTAATTGATAACTTCAATTATTTCTGCTTTTGTTATCATGCATTTTAAAGCCCTTTTCTCAAAAAAATTGCAAAAATACTATTTTTTAATAATAGATTAATTTAAAAATAAAGCATAAACTATTTCTTATTTTAGAGCTACATCTGTTTCAGCTTCACTTGATCAAAAATGAGTTCATAGTACTCATTGTATTTAAGACATTTGTAAACTATATATAACAAACCTTATCTGTTTCATTAATAACTATGAAAACTGTGAAATTACTACAAAAGCTCTTTTGAAGTTCTGTTTAATTTATTAGTAGATAGTCTTTCCTAGAACAGATGCAATATGTTTCTCCCATTGCTGCATTTCTGAGATGCTTTTTCTTTTTTATCTGTAATGCTGACATATCACACCTGCTAAGAATGCAAAATTTTCGAGCATAGTAATTCCTGGAGTGCCATGAGAAGCTTGATATGATGTAAAGACCCTCACCAATAATAAAGAACAGCATGTCAGTGTACACCATGAAATCACAGAGACTTCTAGCTTCCAGAAATCACAGATTAGAAATGTCCTAAACAAGTAGACAATACTTTGTGGTTTAGAAATCTGATTTTTTTTCTGAAGCAATAGGTGAATGCTGTGAGGAATAATTTAACATCCAAATGGTACAGGATGCCTATGTGTGGGCAATTAAATTGAGACAAACTGTCTTAGGTTAGTTAAATCAGACAAAATTAGGAAGAATTAGATTGCCCTAGATACTCAAGGACACATTTACAAGCAAGATTGCAGACCAAAGTTTGGCTGAAATTCAATCAGAGTGAGTGAAATTCACCCATGTCAGCAGTAAAATTTCAGTATATCCTGCCACCAAGAATAACTTATTGTTTTAGGTAAAATGAAAAAGTGCCTTTGTTTTCTCTCTGCTGGCTTGTGTTTGGTTAGGTGAAATAGAGAGTAGGAGCTCTCCCTTTAAATAAGCACAGCTTATTCCAGATGAGGAGTCTCTGGAAATCCCTTCTTACAACTCAATCTACCTAACTCATATACTTGGATATGGATGACTGCCTTTCTTGGCTATTTTAAACACTCCCAGAACCTGGTATGATAAGTGAATGAAATAGCCCAGGAACTGATCTGCTGGTGCTTACTTCTCAGCTTTGGGCTCATACCTAACAGAAGAAGTAGAGCCGAAGAAGTAAAGTTGAAACCCGGTTACCAATGTAACACAGACATACAATGATCATTTGATTAAATATGACGATAACTTGCAAAAAAACCCAGGAAGTAAATGAAAATTATATTCTAGATGTAACAAGGTTAATTTTAGATGTGAACAGTAGCATGTTTCAGTTTGTGCTTCCAGGAATGTGTATGCAGTACTGCAAAAGTCATATGGAGAAAAAAATTATCCTGTCTCTTTTATAAATCTTTAGAGGGCAAAAGTATGAGATAAATTTCCATGTGTTTAATTCACTCTAATGATATCTTCTGCACTGCAATAATCACTAAATATCTTCCTTATGGAGATCAGTTTACAAAGTCCTAGCACTGTAAAGATAACACTTTTCTTCAGGTAAGCAAAGAGGGATTCCAGAAATTCTTAATCTATAGATTTCCAGGGTGTGCTATTCCTTCATTTTGAGTGGTTTACAGCAGTACATCAGGTAACAATAGCAACATAATAACTGCTTTGCCTTTGTCTTGAAATAACACATCCTCTGAGAAACAACTCAGCAGAAGCAGAAAGTGCTTGGAAAGATATCAAAGACATAGGCCACAAGACAGATCTGAAAAAAAAAAGAACGACGACCACTACTGAAGATTACTTTCATGGGTTCAGCTACACAATGTTGACTCTAATTCCTTAAGAGTGTATGAAATAAAAAGTAATATTTTGCTTATGCTATAAATGTGACTATTGCAGCCATTTCATCCACCAAAATATTTTAGAATAGAGCTTAATATATTTGTTTACAGTATTAAGTTTCCCTTATCTAAACCTTAAATAAAAAATCTATTATATCATTTGAGTTTTCAAGTAGGCCTAATCAGTTTTGCTGCTATGGTTACTGTCAAACACAGTTTTTCAGAGGATGGAACAGAGCATTTATGAATCAGGTATCAAATCCTCTTTATGTATGTATGTATGTATGTATGTATGTATGTATGTATCTATCTATCTATCTATCTATCTATCTATCTATCCATCTACATGCTAAAGATGCTAGGTAGGGCAGTATTTCTAAACTTCCAGTTGCTGAACTCCTGTGTAATCTTTCACTTAACTACATGCTAGACCCAGTTGGAATATTTCATTTTGCCAGGAATTGCTACCAATCTCCCTTTCAGACAGAGGGTGATCACTCATATTCCCATTATCCAATATGTAACTTAAAAGGTTCACCAGTTTTGTTACCCTTACCTGGACATAGTCCAGAACCTCAGTGTCTTTTCCTGTAGTGAGGGTTCCAGAACTGAACACAGAACTCGAGGCCTCACCAGAGCCAATTTCAGGTCCTGCTGGCCACACTCTTGCTGACATAGCCCAGGATGTCACTGGCCTCCTTAGCCTCTTGGGCCCACTGCTAGATCATGTCCATGAGACTGCCAAATAGGACCTCAAAGCCTTTTTTTCTGGGAGACGATGAAATTAATTTTATGGATTGGAAATAAACATATATGTTGAAATAAACATATATGTTGAAATAAACATAAGTGTTGCCTGATCTCTGTTTGTGTTATTGGGTCCTGATGATCTTGACCAGCTTCTCCTGGGGCCTTCACCTACACCCATGAGGCCTTGAACAATATTTTTTGAACAATAATTGAACAATTTAAGATCATCCCATTTAAAAATTAAAAAAATATTATTGACCATTTCAATAAAGCTCAGTAACGTGGGAGAAATTATGCTGAACTGTGGCATGTATCTGAAGTGATTTCTTTCCATGAAGTCTAAAGCAGTGTAAGCTATGGAAAGATTCAGGTGCATTAAAAGAAAAAGTAATTCTGCAGCCAAGCTCTTATAAGTAGAACACTAAGTAAGAAAGTATAGAACTCCAGTTTACTGATGTTTAGGACTATTTTTTTTATAATGTCATGTCCTCTCTACTCCCCAGGTGTAATTCATAGAATCTGTAATTACAATATGCTCCATCCTGATGAAAAGGAGTTTCAAAGATGAAAGATCTGGAAAAAAATAATGGAGTAGCAAGGGAAAAGTACAGAAAGAACCACTTCTAAGCTGTTTATACTACAGACTTATGAATCTTGCTGGGTGTCAAAGGGTAGTCTAAAATACAGATCTTTAAGATGCTTTGTGATGTCAATAGGATAATCCCAGGTAAAAGGTGACTGCATCCTAAAGCAATGAAAACTTAGCAGAGCCAGAAGCCAACTCTTTCAAGGGTGTATTATGAATAATCCCATCATCTTTTCAAGTTATCCTCATTTCTAAGCAAGTCTAAGGTAAAATTATATTTTCCAGGCTTGTTTCCCATGTTGTTTTTGTTCTTGTTTTTTGTTTATTTTTTCGCTTTTCACAGTTAAATTACAGCACACCTTAGAGAGCAATTTGTAGACTTAAGCCAACTGGAATAATACACACACAAAAAAATTGAGGGTACCAAGGTCGCTCTTCAATGTCAATATCAAGCAGAATAATGATCCACTTATATCCTAGGATGCTCAGATATGCATCTTACCACATCTAAAGTTATGACAAAAGCTTTGCACCTGTGTTTAACAACAGGAAATGTGGAAGAGAGCAGTAGAAAATCATCCAATTGTGCTACAGGTAAATGCTTTGTTTCTGCTTGTAATGCATTTTAAGCAATATCCCAACACTAGGGAAACTGGAAGACCTTGCCCAATCAGAGATACTTAATGAGGCATTGTTAGTTGTTCATTAAATCTTTTTACCATAAAGTAAATGGTGAAAAATATCAGTGACAAATATTGTCTTTCTGTTTATTCTCCTATTACAGTGTTGGGATTATTAGACCATATACAGAAGCAGCAAAGAGCTACTCTTTTAATAACTGGATATTTTTCATTCACTTCAGTTATAAGCAGTGTGTGTTAAAGGAAGATAAATCCCAACTCTCTATCAGAATGATTAAACCTCTTTTGATTTAGACTTTTGCCTCTGTATAACTGTACTAGACACTTGGGTGTGGTTCATTTGTTGCTCTGTGTGTTAAGATTATTGGAAGGATCACTACTGTGTTAGATAAATTGTGGCTGTCATTTCATGGACCTGGATCCTGACTCCATTACATGTCTGCAACGGCACTTACCTCATCATACAACTAAAGACAGCTCAGA
Source organism: Eopsaltria australis (assembly GCA_034509425.1). Taxonomy (NCBI): domain Eukaryota; kingdom Metazoa; phylum Chordata; class Aves; order Passeriformes; family Petroicidae; genus Eopsaltria; species Eopsaltria australis. The sequence continues at coordinate 259,575 of JAVTVJ010001630.1, forward strand.
ACTGGCTTTTTTAATTTCAGTGCTTTTATTGTTGACCATTATTTTTTTTCAAACTAATTAAACTATGACCATGACTTCCAAAGCCAGTCTTCAGTGCAATGATCTTAAGTGAAAAATTGAACTGTCAAAATTACCAATATCTTCTCTGGACCAGACTGGATTTCTTTGAAGCACTTGGCAGACAAGTTTCCTCAAAGGATCTGTACTTGCATAGAGTATCTCTCTACCCCAGTGATTTTCAGCAGCTGGAGGCGAACATGTAATGAACACAACAATCGAAAATTTCTTTGATGTCAGGATGAAGGAGACTACGGTATGGTGGTGTTCACCTCTTTATAAAATGAGCAGTAAATAATGTGTAATGGACTAACTGAGCAGCTTCTGTACAGATCATCACTCTCAATACTCTTCTGTCCAAAGCCACAAGCACATTCATAAATGTACTTTTTTTTAAAAGAGCTCACCAATAGATACCATAGAATTTTACCAGAAGGCTGTACAGCCCTGTCAGTGAAGAGGATATGGAATTAAAGGGTTGACATTGCCTTACCACCACAAAGTCAAACTCAAGTCTAATTTAAGTGAAAATACAGCTTTTTGTTTGGGCAGAAAATTTCTAGACTATCACACCTAGCATCACTTTGCTTTTTTTTCATGAGGAAAAAATAATGTATTTAATAAAGACCATTTAAAACCCTAATAGCTAATATAGCAGTAGTATATTTAAAAAGAAAAAAATTGTTTCAAGGAGCACAAGAAACAAAATCACTGTAGCAATTCTGTGAGTTATTCAGCATGAAAATTTTATTATATAACTCTCCAGTCCATTTAGATAAATCTCTGTTTAAATACTGAGGTACCTCAGAGAATAATGAATTTCATTGTGATCATATGTCACGACACAGGCCACATATTTTATTTTTTTATCTTTGCAAAATATCATAACACTGTAAGATTGTTTGACCTTTTAGCAAATATAAGCAGCTATCTATATCTATATGCACTCTATAGCATTATTTGCAATCCACCTCCTCTTGGCTCACTGGAGGAAAAGTAAAAGTTTTTAGTTTAGAGTGGGGAGTGAAATTCAATTAAAATCTTTGAAAACACACCATTTTCCTCTCTAACTTTTCATATTAATTATTACTCAGTTAATAATCTCAGTGAGAAAACAGGGTTTCAGCAGCTGTTTGTCCAAACTAAATTTGAATTATATCTGTTACCTACCCAGAGCCAGTGCTGCTATTTTCCCAGTGCTACCCTGTGAAAGGACAAGACACAGTGGGCATAAACTGAAATACCACAAGTTTTTTTAGCTTCAGAAAGCATTTTTACTATGATGGTGATCATCAAACACTGATACAGGTTGCCCAAGAAGACTGGATATTTTCCATCCTTGGAGATATTCAAAACCTGGTTGGAGAAGACACTGATCAGCCTACAGGACTTAGGTCGTATTTTCTGCAAGGACATTAGAAAAGATGAGCTCCAGAGGTACCTTCCAGTCTCAATAGTTCTATGATTCTGTGAAATTCTATAATAATTAGACTGTTTAAAAAACATAGCAAACCTCTAACAAGCAGAAGTGGAGGTAGAATTGATTTACTAAAATATGAGTATTGATCTAATGTCAATACCCAACTCCAAACGGACAAAGACTCTCTAACAAGGTTGTTAGAAAGTGTATGTTTATTTCAGCACCGGGCAGCTGCATGCGATATCTCCTTAATATGCACAGCAAAAGCACAAAGCCTATTTATCTACAAAAATTCTGCATATTCAAAATACAAATACACATTTATCACATTGATACCTCCCATTCCCCATTTTGTATGGTAAGTAGCTGAATAGTTATTAAGTATGCGTGGTTTCTTCTTCAAATTGAGTCAGTGGTCATACAATTTGAGGGGAGGGTGAGAATGATGAAGTAAAATTCATTTTCCTCACTTTGACCTTTCTGTCTTTCTGGTTTTTGACAATACAAATTACCTTTGGGGACCTCCAGTTCTTCCCTTCATTCCTTCTCAATGAGTTTTTAAATAGAAAAATTAGTAATTGTTTATTTTTCTTTATATCTATTAATCTGTGTTTAGTTTCTCATTATAAGTGCAGCTGAGAAAATATAAAATGACAAGCAGTTACCTACACTCTAAAACTTACTTCAAAACTAATTCTTTAGTTACTCATTAATTCTTTAATTAACTTCAGCTGGGTTTACTTATTAAATCTGTTTTAACTAATTTCAACAATACTAACCTTTGCCTGAAATCCTGATTTTTAAAACTCAGTGTTTCAGTATGACACAGGTGTGTCATACTGAAAATTGCATATATATGAACAACTTTTATATGGAAAATAACTGATTAGATTCTTCTAATAATCTGTGCACATGTATCTTGAAATCTGTTTTTCCTTCTGTTCATATACCAGAAACAAAAATGTAACAAAGTAACCTTTGTTGATGATTGTCTTGATTCAGGGGAAGAGCATAATTTATTTCTCCCCCAAATGAGAAGAGCAGGAGAACTGAGTAATATGGTCTGCAGCACTGACCATAAGCAAGGGGAAGATTTCCAGACAAAGATAAATGTGAAAGGCTGCGCTTAAATAGAATTTTCTATAGCAGTTTCAAAGGACCAGCAAAGTACATTCATCACCCCAGAAACTCCAGAACAGGCACTGTATTTTTATGTAATATTCAGGATAATTGAGTGTAACATTCAAGCTGAGCTGGTTTTGCATGTATCAGGTAGTGAGAAAATGAAGTAAAATTAACTACATGTGAAAATGATAAATAACAAAGTCATAGGAGATTTTGAATTTTTTATCTTTTATCTGGCCTTACTACATGTAGATATGTGGGACAATGTCCTCATAACTCACATGACAACTTATTAGCATTGCCTGGGCTCCTGCATCCATTCCACTCTTTTCTTTTACATCAGCTTGCATGCAGCTGAAGGCATTAGCTCAGGAATGATCTGTCACTGATAGTCTCTGGTGGACGCCATGAGGTCTGTGATTAGAAAGAAGTCCTAAACTGTGTACAGCCCTTAGCAGAGCTAAAAAAGAGCTTACAAAGAGTGAGTGCTGTAGTAGCAGAAAGCAATACGCTAAGTGGTCCTAGCCTAGCTGCAACCAGGAACAGAACCACAACACAAGAAAGAACAATAGATTTCAGACACCCTGTGGGAATGAAGAAAATGCAATCCACTGTTCCTTTATGTTATGACTAAGCACAACATAGCTCAATTTTACTAGACACAGAGTAAAACAGAGGTGAAGGAATGTGTGCCTCTGTATTTCTTGCTGAATCGGTGCTTTAAATGTGAGGTATGATACGCTAGAAAAGCTAGTGCATTGAGTCCCTTGCCAGTGTCCTGAAGGAACCAGAGGGGAGTGAACTGAAAACATTCCCTCAGCCTGGTGGTACAGTTTTTTCAGGGCAAAAATCCTTGGATGATAAGAGCTATGATTCAAGTGCAAAGAAAAATGGCATAATTTTACATTTTTTTATATTATTTACCATGGCACAGATGGAAAGAATGAAATGTCCTCTGAGATTTTCCTCTAATCTGTCCCTGATGCAGTCCTGTATAAAACAGGTCATTCTTCTCAGCTTAAAGTAACTGAAAAAAAAAAAAAATAAATTACTAAATAGGAAGGTCAGGCAGTGAATAAATTAGTTGCAAATATATGAAGACTGGTTCTATAAAAATATTGGAATGAAAGGAAAAGTATTAAAAATATAGTTTCTATCCTTTCCATGAGAAGGAGGTTCATTTAGTGGGATTAAAAAGCTGAGTGTCACAAAAAGAAATGGTTGATGCACCCAAAATCTCATTACCAGCAAAATGAACAAACTGTATCACTCAAATGTTAGTCCAATTAAGTGTTACCCATCCAAATTATGTAATGAATATGGAAAATATTTTGTAGTAATACAGATAAAATTGTACAGCTTCCCCCATCGGCAATTCTGAATATGTACATCTTTGCTCCAGGGCTGAAATCACCCTTCTACTCTGACTTTGCACCTGAAGGTTGACAGTGTCAGTCATCCACAAGGTTGAAGGATTTGGGGATGTGATCACACCTTACCATTACCTTGAATCATGTGCTGGGAGGAATGGAGTGAGGTGCCTCTAAGTACAGCCCCTTTGGCATGAGTCCTTTCTCTCTTCAGTCGTATTGGGGCAGAATTCCTCTACCCCATCAGCTGGCAATCAGCGTTGTTAGGGGGGTACATCCAGACTCCTGAGCATTTAACTAAGATTATAAATGCTATTATTTTGCTTTAAATATGTCTATGAAATAAATCCACCTAAGGAGTTATAAGAAAATTTTCCTGTTGCAAATTAATTTATAAATTCACACTGCAACTATTATTACTAAAGTCAGTGACTGGATACTAGACTAGATGGATCACCTTCTCAATTAAGTATGACAGTTTTTGTATTCTGGAGGTTTTAGTTCAGGGATAAACTAATATTTCACACTCTCATTTCATTTTTGCAGGAATGTTTTTTATTTAAATGTACCTCTTAGTACCCATTCAGTTCCCCAGTATATTTAAAAAGAAAAGAATTTAAAAAAATGTGACATGTATGTCATGAACACTAGAAATAAAATAGTATATATGAAAACAAAGTTTGCCACAATAGTATGAAAAACTTATAACATATGAATCATATTTTCTTTATATGCTGACATTTCAGCAAGTATTTTAAATCTGAGTAACTATTCCATAATTTTAGCAAGCAAATTTAGGGAGGTAATTGCATCCAAATCACTGTTAAATTGAATATCTTTGCTCCAATGTCAATATTGACTTCAGTCAGTACCTGGACTTCAGATTATTTTTTCTTGTTGACATGTTCTCTTTTTTCTTGGCTGTTTTGTCCTGTCCCAAAATTCATTTACCAATACCCTCCTAGGGGAAAAAAATAAATCTCACAAAAAACTTCCCCTCCCCTCTTACTTTGTATCCATATAAACAGCTAGAGCTTCTAAAAGATAAATGTACATACTCTTAAAATACTACACAAAGATGTATTGGTCAGGGCTGAACCAGCTAGCAATGAAACACTCAAAACTGAATTCTGTACCTGAGCCATGCTTTCTTTCCCACCATCACAGCAAAGTGATAAGGCTTAGAAATTGGTCGGCAATGAGCAAATACTATGGACAGCAATTATTTTCTCACTTACCTGCCATGTGTAGTCAAAAGGAGTCAGCAGTCCAGTGTTATGTAGGAAGACTTAAAATTACCCAGATAAGGCAATCTAAAGTCCCAAGCTAGGTGTAGTGTATATACCCTTTCCATTCTATGAAATTCAGATTATAGAACTGGGGACACATAAGTCCTGCAACATGTTGTCGGACTGCTGAGTGTGAAGAAACAATACGTGGAATGGACATTCAAATGATACTGACATATATTTCATACCATGAAGTAGAAAGGAGTGGGAAATCATTGCAACTGGGGTTTGAGGTTCACATATCCATGTGCAAAGTTATGCCCCTTGGTGCTCATAAAGGCTGGAGGATGAACAGATTGGAAACAGCCCTGCTGAGAAGGGCTTGGGAGTTCTGATGAATGAGGGGCTGGACATGAGCCAACAATGTGTACTTGCATCTAAAGCAGCATGGCAAGGTGTTTCTGCCCCTTTACTTTGCTCTGGTGAGACCACACCAAGAGTGTTGTGCCCAGATCTGAGCTCCCCTGCACAAAAAAGACACGGACCTGTTGGAGTGAGTCCAGAGGAAGGTCACAAAGATGATCAGAGAGCTGAAACACCTCTTCTGTGAAAATAAGTTGCGAGAGTTGAGGATATTTTGCCCCAAGAAAAGGCTTCAGGGAGATCTCATTGTGCTCCTCCAGCACAATAGCACCTACAAGAGCTGAAAGGGTATCTAGTGATAGGAGATGAGGGCGTGGTTTTAATGGGAAAAAGGTTAAATTAAGATATAGGGAAGAAATTCTTTACTGAGAGGGTGATGAAACACTGGGACAGTTCTACAACTTCTAGAACTATTCTACAGTTCTCTGAATCTGTGATTCTACACTTTTCAGTTCTGTTTTTGGAGCAATATAACAATTTTCTGTTTCAAACTTTGGACATAGAAGCATAATTTAGTGTTGCCACTTGCCTAGTGGCATAGAGTGTGAGTAATTCACTGCCTGAATCACTCTTTATTTTTCATGTTGCACATAATTTTAATCCATAAAGAAATCTGTTGTTTGAAAGGTACCATAGAAGAAAAGCACGAATCAACAAAAGTAAGAGTGCAAGAACTGGAGCTTTAATTTAAGCACAAATTACTGAACTGCAGCTAATGTCAAACTGACTGCTGGCCTTCCTTAACTGAGGCTTTAATTAGAAGAACAAAGGGAGTAAACAAAGTACATGATTTGACATTCCATTTGAGAGGTAGTGCAGTACAATGGTTTTGTAAGTGAAATGAAAAAAAATAATAGTACTTCTAAACTTAGAGTATTTCCTTGCAGATAAGAATTGGCGCAGTAAAATTTCATCAGATGAAAGCAGTAAGTCTGAGCTTTCCTAAAAAGAGTTATAGCATGTATTTAAATATGCATCAAATACACAGAAAACAATGGAAAATTAAGCCACAAATAGTTCATTTTGTTTATTAATATATATATAAATGGGTAAGTATTTAATTACATCACTTCATATAGAAACAATTCCACTCTCCTCCTTCCTTTTTCTACATGTGACAAATTTTTTTTAATGTATAAAGATTACTCCAAAATATATATTTAAGTAAAGGTATAGGCTTTCCAGTGGTGCTTCTTAGGGATAAGTTCTTCACAAATATCAAGGAATTTGTCTTTTGAATATATCTATTAGACAGAATTCTCATTCTGTCTAATAGATAAACTCATTCATAGTGCCTTTTTGATGTCATTTTTAAGAAGGGGGAAAAAACTGCTGCACAGCAGCAACTCGAACAGAAGAGTGAGAATATGTGAGAGCAACATCTCTGAAGACACAAGGTCAGTGAAGAAGAAGAGGGAGGAGGTGCTCCAGATGCTGGAGCTGAAATTCTTCTGCGGTCTGTGGTGAAGATCATGATGAGGCAGCTGTGCCCGTGCAGCCCATGGAGGTCCACAGGGCAGCAGAGATCCTGCAGATCATGGACTAGCAGATGGTATCTTTCCAAATGTGTCCTTAAAGAAGATGTGACCCCACAGAATGTCTCTGCTGAATAAGGTTCATGACAAACTGTGGCCCATGAAGGAAGCCAGTGCTGGAGGAGGTTGTCTGGTAGGAACACTGTACCCACAGGTGACCCATGCTGGAGCAGTCTGTGAAGGATAAGAAAAGACACAAACTAGAGCCATTTGTGAAGAATTACAGCATGCTGGAGGGACCCACATTAGAGAAATTAATAAAGGACCATCACCCATGGGCAGGATCTCTTGCTGGAACAGAGAAAGTGCATGAGGACAAAAGACTGGCAGAGAGAGGCATTGGTGAACTGCGCGCAACACCCATTCTCTATACTTCTGTGAGAGGAAGAGGAGAAAATTTGGGAGTCAAGCTGTTACACTAACAGTATAGAAATTTGCGAGAGAATAAAGCCCTCTGCATAACAGCGGGTTCTCAGAGATCAGAGGGGCTGGGTGCCTTAATTTCTGATTAGAGATAATTCAGCACTGTCAGCCTGGTTGAGTTCAATAAGAAATCGCACAATCACAGATCAGAAATAGTGCAGTTTACCAATTCTATACCACAGCTCTGGCCATGTTCAGTAAGAACTTACACAATCCAGATTCGCAAATAGAAGAGTTTAAGGAAGCAACAGGACAGCAGGTTCAGGATTGCTGGAGGTAAACGCACTAACTACAGAGTGTTAATATGTATCATGACAGAATGTCCAGAAGCAGAGATCTAATAGTGAAATGATAGATAGATAGATAGATAGATAGATAGATAGATTCCCAAGCATTCTCCAATGCAGCTGAAAGAACAAAGCTCACCTAAGAGTGATCCTTCAGGGTAGGAGGAGACAAAAAGTCTGTTGACTGATCCTGAGCAATCAAAAGTGTTTCCCCTCCTTCTTTTTGCCCCAACCCCCCCTTCTATACCATAATTTTTGTCCCTTCCCAAAGGGGTGAAATAATCCCATGTTATAGATGGAGTTTTGGGGATTGTGGTCATACATGTAAGGTATGTTGTCTTTTCTCTTCATTTACTTTCTGAAGGGTGTGAAATTTCATATGCAAATAGGACTAAATGAGGGTCTCAGTTACTTTCAGTCAGAATTTGTAGTTGATTGAAGAGGTGGCATAAACTCTTTCGTCCTACACCCACTAAGGTGGCAGTAAAACCTTTATGACTTTTGTAAGATAGTCTTACCATGAACCTTTATCTCCTTAAATTACAGGATTTGTGACAAGGCTTGCTTTTCAGGGTGAAAGAGGAATAAGGCCAAAGGCTGGTAGAGATGTCTGTGTCTTCACAACAGACACCCTTCAATTGTTAGGACCTTGCTCAAGCCAGGGGACCAATTCATGCTCTTATCAACTCGCCTCAACAATTCTTCAAATTATTCACCAACTTACAACCCCTTTATAGAAAGTCTGACAATATATCCCAAAAGTTGAACTCAGGAAGACAGGGAGAGGGGAAAGTGTCGATTTTTAGCTTTGTTCTTATTTCTCATTATCTTACTTTTATTCAATGGTTAAATATTAAATTAATTTCCCATAGTTGAGTCTGTGCTTCCCATGACAGTAACTTGTAAGCAATCTCTCTGTCCTTACATTGACTCACAAGCTTTTTGGCATATTTTCTGCCCCCTATCCTGCTGAGGAAGAGAAATGAAAGAAAGGCTTTGTGGGCACCTAGTAGTCAACCCACCACACTTACACATAGGGAAGTCTTCATGCTGTAAAGAAAACTTTGAAATACAGTGATGAAAAAAAACTTGATAGCCTAGCCCCTGGTTTACTATGCAGTTTTTTTGTTCGATGTTTTCTGTTTGTTTGTTTCTGAGCCTCAGCGTTCTAACACGGCAATGTTTTCCAATTACACTTCTCATTCAAAGTGCATTTCAAATGCTTAGTGGTTTTGCTTGTGGAAACCCTGATTTCCAGTTTAAGCACCAGGGAATGAGAAATGCACAGTTAATGATCACCTATGAAGAGTTATATTGAAATAATTTGTTCAGTATCACATTAAAAATCTACAGAGGAATCGAGGAAATAATTGAACATTCAGTGCTGACATGCAGGTGCCTCAGCCATTTCTTTCTGAGTTGTATTCATTCAATTTGCAATTTCAACAAGAAAAGGGACTGGGTACTGATAGCACTTAGAGCTATGCTGCTTCAACAGTCTAAAATGGATTTTCATTTGTGTTGTCACAGTTTCTAATGTTTCTTTGGCAAGATTAACAATATAACTTCATTTTTTTTTCTTTCTTCCTAGAGGTTTAAAACTATTCTTACCAAAGAATAAACATACCATTTTTTGAAATAATTTAGCTCCTCTACAGTGGTTGCTTGCAGGGTTGGATCATTGCAAGCACTATGAACACCAGCTGGACTAAGTAAGGCAATTGTAAGCAGCAATAGGTGGTTTTGTGTTAACACTTTGTTAGTTTGGTGAATGAACGCTGGAGGGAGGGAGTCTGTTCCTTGTGTAGTGGTATTTTTTGTTTGGTTTGGTTTGCTTTTATAGATACCATCTCACTTATTGAAATTCGATACATTGAGTAATAGCCATGATACAATACATGGTATTTTTTGTTTGGTTTGGTTTGCTTTTATAGATACCATCTCACTTATTGAAATTCGATACATTGAGTAATAGCCATGATACAATACATGGCCATGATACAATACATGGCCCTATGGCAGCACCATTGATTCTGAGGAAGTCCTTTAGTTAAACACATGCCAAGAATGGTCCACATTGTTCTCATACCAAATTGTTCAGGAATTTGTTCAGAAATTAACAAAAGGCAAACTCTCCATTGTTTATAATTATTGTTTCAAATTATTGCAGAATTATATTTATCATTGCATATTAAACTTCTACTTCAAATTTGAATGAAACAGCCTCCCTTTTTTCCCCTCATGCTTCTGATTCAGAAGCAGGCAGAAATTTAGCCATTCAGAACAACCTTCATTATGTTGTTGTGTGCCCTCTCAGAGGTTGAAAAATGTGGAGAAAGTGAGAGCAGAAATCCTACTTATCCCCCACAAACAAATCACATTCCAGAAGTAATTGATAGGGTTTTTATCTGATAATATGTGGCAATTTTATAATGATTATATGTGAAGAACAGCTTTCAAGATATAAAACATTAGTAGAAATAGGGGTGATCATTATGGTTGTAACTATGTACCCAGATGAAGCGGGGGGGGGGGGGGCGGTGCTTTCAGTCCATAGCAACTTCCCACTGACATTTCTTTCTCCCCAAACATTTTCCCTGTACCAGCATAGCTCCTTCCGTGGGCTGCCATTACTTCAGAAGGGAATCCAACTCTTGCGTCATGGAGCCTGACACAGGTTGCACTGTAGATATCTGTTCCAGTGTTGTTTTCTCTGGGGGATGAAGAAGAGCTTATGGTTCAGCACCTACAGCACCTCCTCCCATGCCTTCACTTTGTTTTCTGCAGTCTTGTTCCTTATGCTTTTTGTTTTTAAACACTAATTCCTCACTGCCTGTGAAGCATTTTGCCCATTCTTAATTATGTGTTCCTGGCAGTGCCACCATCATGATTTGGCACAGCCAAGCCCTGAGGTGGGTTGGTTGGAGCCAGCTGGAGCCCTCCTGAGCACAGGACAGCCTCAGCCATTCCTCGCAGAGGCCACTGCTGAAGGCTCTCTGCTACCAACACCTGGGCACCTACACCCAGAACTACCACACAACACAGACACAGTCATTCTGATGAACAAACCTGTCGTGCCTGAGAATCTCCCTAAAGAGGAACAGTATTGATAAGGAGGCAGAAATGGCTTTTGTGCGATTACTGATTCTTTCATGTCACTAACATTTCACAGAAATCAGAAATATTAGCAATTAAACCTGAAGGATGAACACCATTTTGAATATTATGTAAATAAGGTAACTGGCAATAGAAAGGCATTTAAAATGGGGAACAAAAAATACATTCTGATAAAATATTACTTCTTTTTCTTTTATTTGCTGTCATTTGAGATGGTTACTTGAGGTAAGAAATAGCACTTAAAAAATACAGCTATGAATGTGCAAAAAACCATTATATTTTGTTACCTATTATTTCATAAGTTTCATGTCGTATTTGAATAAAGATCAACAGTTTAAAACATGATGTGACATTCTAAACCTGTTTTCTGATGATTTCTTCAGTTCTGAAGTGTAGATTGCCAAATTGCTCTTTCCACTTTAAAAGAAATGTCCCTGCGACTTCTATTTTTTTTGCATTTTTTGTCATATTTGTTTTGTTATAGAACAGAGGTGGTTTCTGCATTTGTTTTGAGCAGCACATTTAGTTGTTGGATGCATGTTTATTTCCTTAGTACTGAGCTATGGTTGCATGCCATCAGCTTTATATAATTTAGTGAAGAATACATATATGTGTTTAAAACTGGCCTTTTTAAGTCACCCCTGTTCAGAAATGCTGGTATTTCAGAGGTTGATACAGCAAGCATTTCTTATAAAAATGATGGGGTTTGTTTTATCAGCAAGCCATGTTAAACATCACCTTTTATAAATGTTGAAATGGATCAAAGTGGTCGACATCTGACCTTTCAAGAGATTGTTTAAACTTACAAGGCTGCATAGGAAATTACATGCTGGAAGGAATAAATAGAACTTTCAGGACTGTCATCTGAATGGAATGAATAGTGCCATATAAACTGTTCTGAGTCGTATTCATCTAGTCAAATGTGGACAACCATGATTAAACAACTGAGTTAATCCTGCAAACTTCTTTCATGATGAATGGAGAATATTAGGTGACACCTACACTGCTACTTAATCTAGCTCCTGACTCCCTGGTCAGTTGCACCAGAGTGACTCAGGTCCACTGTTTTTCAGGCCAGATCCTCTGAAGCTGACTGGTGGCATCCACACTTTCTGGACAGTCATTCAGCTCCAGATTCAAGGCATATAGATTTAGGTGTCTAAACAAACGGGATCAGTGCAGCTGTCACGAACTAGATGGCTTGAGTAATTTGGGATTTCTCCTGATGTCCAGCTACCAACCTGGGCACAGATCTTCTTTTGGTCCTCTAATAGAACCCTTGTACATAGCTTAAGCACTAATGGGAGATCTATGTCTTTTCTGAGTAGCAGTTGAAGACCAGGCAAGATCCCCAAGGGAATATCACATGACACTAGCTTCCCACATAGGGGCTACAATGATATTAGGTCTTATGTCCCGAAATGTATGTGACTATTATAAACCTTGTGACATATTTTCCAACCCTAAGTAGACCCCCTGGATTCCATAGAATATCTGAAATGACATGAGGTGCATATGTTTAGACAACTGCTTCCCACACCAAATCTCCACTGACACTAAAGAGATAACATGAGTTTTAGGAAGAAATCTACTTTAGACACGTATATTTTCTGTATTTGTAGGTTATTTCCATGCATATATTCCAAATATAGAAATTCAAGTAAGATTAATATAATTCTACCTATGTGGTTATTGCATTTATAGATTTCACATGTATTAACACCCTTATTTGATGACACTGTTGTATCATAGGCCCTAAACATTTGCAAAGGGTTGAAAGAAAGAATGAAATAATATTTTCAGGATCCATCTATTCATTTTGCATCAATATTTAAACTGATACATCTATGAAACACAATTCTAGTAGGAAAAAAAAACAATGCTGAAAAAATGTGGTCCCAGAATAAGAAAAAAGCACTGGAAGTTCTTCACAAGTAACAACTGCTACCAATACAGTAAAAGGTTAGCTGCTTAATATGTAAAAAGGCGTTGGGGGAGAATAATAGGCAACTCCTGTAGCAATTCAGACAACAGTGTTTTTAAAAACTTATTACACTGGGTTTTTCTGTTGTTTGTTGGACCCTAATTGTATGTGATTCTAATCACAGAATCACAGAAAATGTTGAGTTGGGAGCAAATCCCAAGAGTCATTGAGTCCAACTCCTGGCCCTGCACAGCACCATCCCCAAGAGTCACACTGAGTGCCTGAGAGTATTGTCCAAACACTGCTTGTCCTCTGTCAGCTTTGTGATGTGACCACTTCCCTGGGGAGCCTGTGCCAGTGTCCAATCACTCTCTGGGTGAAGAACTTTTTCCTAATATCCAAGCCTCCCCTGACACAACTTCAGGTCATTCCCTTGGGTCCTGTTATTGGTAATCAGGGAGAGATCAGTGTCTGCCACTCCTCTTCCCCTCATGAGGAAGTTCTAGGCTGCGATGAGGTCTCCCCTCAGTCTCCCCTCCTCCAGTCTGAACAGACCAAGTGACCTCAGCTGCTCCTCATATGTCTTCCCCTCAAGCCCCATCACTATCTTGCCCTCCTTTGGTATCTACCTAATAGTTTAATATCTTTCTTATATTGTGGTGACCAAAACTGCACACAGCACCTGATAAGAGGCTGCACCAGTGCAGAGCAAAGTGGGACAATCGCCTCCCTTCTTGACAATAAAAATGTATGTGACACTGAACATACATTTTTATTAAAACTTAAGAAATAATTTACAAGGCACTGTTAGCTATGTCCTGTAACTGCTGTCTCTTTAAATCCTCTATTGGATTCTTTGTTCCCTCCAGTATTAAACCCTCAGACCAAGGCTCACACTGGCACCCCTTTAACTGTTTATTATTGATGCTATGCTATTACAAAGCCCACAGCATATACAGCTATATGCAAAACATGTATAGAGCACACATACAGTCTGTACAACAAGTTATTATTGCATAGCCCAAAGCAAGAAGCATGTTACTGTTTATATGGGGAATAACTGAACAGAAAACTAACTCTATTTCAACCTCATCTCTAAAAAGATTGGGTAGAAAAAGAGATGACTGACACCTGTCTACCTTCTTACAATATTTCAGGTAGGTGTAAATTTATAGCACAAATTCTAGGTGCCTGTCCATGTGGTGCTTCAAGCAATGGCAATACCCAATGTTAGATAAGTGCACTTCCAAGAAAAGTTAGGCCTTCAGCATCAGAAGATCATGAAATAAGTATTCGTTTTGCAAGTTCTTTTTGAAAAGCGTTATCTAAAAGTCAGAGAAAAAGATGATGATAGTGATGAAAGGAGAGGTAGTGATGAAAGCTATGCTCTATTGAATAAGAAAATTTGAAAGAACTCAGTGGTATATAAAATGAAGAATGATATTCCAGGCATATTTCAGAGAAAAAAAAATTGAAGCCTTGAAAGTGATCTCTGCTTTCTGTTTATCTGCAGAGAGACCTAGTATTCTGTTTTGCTCATTACAGAGAGAACAAACTCCTTCAGTTAGATCAGAAGACCCAGTCTTCCTGCTGACTACTTTGGTGACTTCAAGCAAGTCACTCAAATGTGTTTGTTTGATTTCTTTAATCTGTATTTAATCATCTCACCAAAACGTAATTCATATTTTGCACAAAGTTGGTGTATGGTGACTACATTAAGGAAAATGTCAGTGTTTGTACTTATAAAGAACATACAGAAATAGAAGGTGTACAGATATAAAAAAGATATTTCTAAGATATGGGATCTAAAGGTTTAAGGCTTTTTGCAGCAGATAATATTAATCTGTTTTTTATATTCACTCTGGACTACCTTATAGAGAAAAATAATGAATTTTAAGCCTCTCTCTGCTTGAAAATAGAAAAAAAGGGACAAAAAATGAGGATGAAAATGAAATCACCACTGGACACGTACACAGAATAAAATTCATATGCTTGAGTAGAAAAATCTGTGAACACAGTAAAGGAACTTGATTGACTTTTGATCATCCAAATATGTAAGCAAATGACTTTTCCTTTCTTCCATAATTGACATAAGAAAATGCTGTGCTTGTGAGTAAATACATTAATTTTAATTTTTTTGGGTAAATGCTACCTGGCATGCTATCAGGACTTAAAATTATTTTTCTTAATCTTGTGTACAAATTATTTTTCTTAATCTTGCGTACAAATTATTTTTCTTAATCTTGCGTACATATTGATTTTTAAGTTCAGTTCTTCGATCTCAGTTTGAAAATCCTCAGAAATAAGAAACATTTAAGTAAGATCTTAAAGTTTTATCTATCCTGGTAGTGCTTAGTGGGCATTAAAACTGCTCTGAACTATTCCTGGGCACTGAAGGCCACTCCATGATCCAGCTTCTTTCTATGCTAGCAAAGTGCCCTAGGCTTCCAAACGCTGCAGATTAGGCAAATACATCTTCAGAGCTAAACTATGTCCAGGAAATACTAGGGCAAGTGCTATTTGAAATGGGCCAAATCGGTGCCAGAGAATGCATCAAAATTTTTGGAAAACACAGCCCAGTGTACGCTGAATTTAATGCTACATATTCACATCTTGTTTTATCAACCAGCTTTGTGTCTGAATTACCAAAAATATATTGCAAGTAGATGCAAAACAAATATATTTCTATTTCCCAATAATGCTGTAAGAAACCATAGCACCAACATACTTAAACATCTATATTCAAACATGATCAGTATGATAGATGACTAGAGAACATATCTTGAACCTGGATTCTAGAATTCATGTCATTTTCATGTCAATAGTGTGTTTTGCCTTCTGAAAAACCAACTCATTGGAATTCCATTTCTCTCTACAATAGACAGAAATATTATTAAAGGATTGGAAGGTGCAATAGCAGGAGATGAAAGTGACTTCCCTAAAACAAAGACAAAAAGAAATAGGCAGATTAGAATCAGAATCAAAAACCCTGCCTGACAAAGTCTTTAATCAGTATCAAAATTTTCACACTCTTATTTAATGGATAGAGTATGAACAAAAACAACATATGTCTGAATTAGATCTTTAACAGAATTTATAGAGGTCCATGAACTAGGTAACATGAAAGATAAGAAATATTCAATGTTACCTTTTGCCTCAGTTTAAATATTAATATTCTATGTATAACTACACTGTACTTACCTATGAGATTTTTAACTTTGTCATTTAATTCCTGTTGTCAAACATAAGCTGCCAGCAAGATCTTTGAAGTCTTGCAGACTCAAATTAACCACTAGAGAAAACAATTGTTATAGTTAGTGTATGAGAGATTTTTGAGTAATTGTGTTCACCACTGGAAAAATAAGGAAGCAGAACTGAAACTCTTATTTAATAATGAAGTAACTGTGGCAAGATATGTCTGGCTCTTTAGAAAGGAATTACTTATGGATTGACTCTAGAAAATATGGTGCTTTCATTCATTATCTTTAATATGCTAAACTGGCAAAATCAAATTTTTCACAGCTTCCCTATGAAAAAAGAAGCACACAAACTTGGGAAGATCAGACAAGGTATTGGATCTATTTTCTGGATAATTCATCTGCAGCAATCCCAGTATGTAAAGAAAGCTACAAGCAGTCTTTCCTACTTTCCTATAGCAAGCCTTACTAGGTTTAGTTTGGAATTCCTCTGAGAAGATACTGCTTATATTAGTCTAACTGTATCATGAAAAGTGGACTGCCCAGTGTTCATGAGCAAATACCAGTCAGTATTACAGTTAAACAGAAGTTATTATTACAATTTGAAAAGACATATTCAGGTCTTGTAAGAAAAGACATAAAATGCAATACTCCACAACTTCCAGTTCTTGTGGATTAGTCTTGGCAGGCAACTAAGCCTCACATAGCTACTCACTCACTCGTCTGCAACGAAACCTGGGACGTAATCCCAAAGTAAAAGTACAAAAACATGTGGGTTGTGGTAAAGACAGTTTAATAGTAAAAGCAGCATATGCAAGCAGTGCAATAAAAATAATTGATTCACAACTTTGCCATTTCCAGGAAAGCAGGATTCCATCATGTGTAAGGGTTACTTGGAAAGACAAATATCATAACTCCCCTCCACCCTTTCATCATTCCCTCTCCAACTTTTTTTGCTGAGTGTGCTGGCGTATGATATGGGTCATTCATTTGGTCACTTGGGATGTCTTTGCTCTGTTTCCTGACAAACTCCTAAAATCATAAAGTCACAGAAAGGTATGGGTAGAAAGGGACATTTAAATATAACCTAGGTCAATCCTACTGCCATGGCCAGGGACATCTTTCTCTGTGAGAAGCAATAATTTTGAGAAAGAAGATAAAATAGTGAGAAAACTACTTCAGAAAACAAATGTAATTATTGCTTACTCTGAAATAAAACAGTCTGTTAAGTGTAATGTCAGAGGGAGGGCTAGAAATGTACTACTTCTGTCTTATCAGATACCAGATAAACAAGTGTTCCTGACAGAAAGGGAGAGACTTCATCTGTGTTGTCATGTTAGTTCAAGATAACTGCATGTTGACATGCATGTGGGCTTGAGTTAGGTCCACACATCTGCCTTTCTTCATACAGGAACTTGCTTTAAAGGAGGATGTCTACCACCAAACCTTGCTAACACTGTGGCAATGTTTCAATTACTGCAGGAGCATCTGAGTGTTACACTCAGAAACATCTTACAGGACAAAAGAACACACCATATATGTTGAAAGCTAAAACTTTGAATACTAGACCAGTTAATGTTTTACAAATCCAAATTATCTAAGGAACACAAAGTAACAGTAATAATACAGAAGAAACTGTTATACACATTTCCACATGCTGATACATGATGAATATCCAATACTTTAATGCTGAGATCACACTTCCACCACCTATTGGGAGATGGGGAAAGGTTGGTCTTGTTTTATTGGTCGACTTTATTTCTCACTATCCTAATCTATTTTAGTTAGCAATGATGCAAATTAATTCTCCTCAAGTCAAGGCTGTTTTGCCCATGACAGTAATTGGTAAACAATTTCTCTGCTTTTATCTCAACCCGTGAGGTTTCTATTTTCTCCCCCTAAAGAAGAGGGGATGAGTGAGCAGCTGGGTGGTAGCTTAACTCTTAGCCCATCAAAACCTATTTCCCATGTGCACTCTCCTGAGTATCTACACTTTTGTTCTGGTGCTGAAATAACCCTTCCACACTCCTTCTAGGCCTAAAGGTTGTCCCTGTCAGTCATTCCCACAGTTGCTGGGCTGCAGGATATGACCATAACTCACCAATGCTTCAGGCCTCTGGGCAGAAAGACCAGGATGCCCATGGCAAGTGTAGCCCTCTTGTCACAGGACCCTTCTCAGGTCTCTGGAAATGTGCTTCTCCCCCCCTTCCTCCTCCCTTCCTCCCTGACACCTCTCTCCTGGGGCCGTGCAGGTTTGGATGGTAAGCGCTTCTGCTCCACCTACTTATACAAAGGTCTATTGCTCCCATTTCTGCTCAAGGTTTGTCAGGCTGTTGCATTCAGACAGCCTACTGTTCTCCCCAAGTCATTGCCAGCTTCCACCATGAGGACAAAAGTTGCAGTAGGGAGGGAACAGGGCCAGAAGACAGGTGTGTTCTTCTTATGACTCTCAAAGGCTCCAGATAGAAACAATTGAGAGTGATTCTTCAACTCAAATTTTGTATAAGCCGAGCCTCAGTCTTATGTGCAGAAAGAACTTTTTCTGAAAACGTCTCTTGCAGATAAGTATCTATGCATTTATGAAAATACCAGGGAATTAAACATACATATGATAAGATTATTTAGAAGATTTCTAAAAAAGTCAGTCTCATAAAACTTGACTGATATTAGCATCACACTGCTTATTGTTATTCTTGTATATTATTAGTCATTGTGTTATCAGTGTATGTTATCAGTGTATTTTCAATGCAGCCAGTTCCTAAGAACCATATTCTGCTTTACCTGTGAGTGTGCAATAGCATAACTGCAGTTATTGATGGTCAGCCACCAAGGCTGAGCTGGCCAGAGAGCTCCTCATTGAGGCAGGTTGGGAGTGAGGCTGAAGAATTTCAGTACTTGACCATATGTCAAAATATGATCATTTCTGGTCAGGTTCTCTGAGACTCTCTATGTATGGAGGGTGAAATATTTAATATCAATTTTACTTATTTGAAGATTATTGGTTTTTCACAGGATTACTAATTTTGCCAGTATACAATGTTTGTATACAACTTATACAAAAAGTCCTGAAAATAATGTAAATTTAAGTGGCACTTAACAAAATACAGTGAGTGCAATGCACAGTTCAATGACAATTCCAATGTTATTCCCCTTCCTGATGCTTATAATATGCTCATCATCACTATATTCATGTCCCAGATTACCAGGAAGTTATACATGGATTGAAGCCAGCTCAAGGCCATTGGTGTCTTTGAAACAGTTTTGCTAGTTATCTAGTTTTTGACATCTCTGTCAGGCTGAGCCATATGTTTACTCCTCCTATCCTAGTCAGACAGGCTCAGGGAAATCTTTACACCACCAGTTGATCCACTCAGCTGTTGATAGTGGTTTTCAAGTCTTTTCCTCTTATTCCATGCTTAAAACGCACATCATAAGAGATGTGTGGTACCAAGGTTTTGCACAGCTTACAGCACACCTCCTGAAAGGGCAATAATCTGTTTTATATTGGCATGAATTTTTTTTTAAATGGGTCTATTATTTTCCATAGATAGGAAAAAATAGGGATATATTTATGCCTGCAACAAATTTAAATATGATTTTTAACACAGTTAATATTATTTTTAAGAAGATAAATTTTATTGAGAAGAAGAAACTATGTAAAATATTAGAAAATATTATTTTGAAAAGAATCCAAATAAATAGTTGACTAGCTATCTCTTCTACTGTTTCCTGGAAACTGGAATGATACCAATGGCTCCAGATACTTTCTTAGGAATTTCTTTGTTTAAAGTAGACTAATCATTTCATGAATGTTACTTCACGTTCAGGCTATGAAGAAGATATTGCGATAGACCTTTAAAATATGTACTTGATGTCTTGTCTTCCTTTTCAAGCATCCTCTCAAGGTGTGTTGGTAAGCATCTTTCCTGGAGATACTGAGATTTATTTATGCTTGTTTATCCCGCAGTTCCAAACCATGTAAATAATGCAGGAATGTAAGTAACACTATAGAACTAAACACTATAGAAGCAAACAAGTAGAAAGCTTTGACTATTGCTATAGACCATATTTAGCTTATTCTCAGGAGTTTTGAGAACATGCTATCTAAAAAGTAAAATCTTTATCTGATTTGTGATTTATGAGATTTATGCATGTTAGCTCATTTTATTGTCATGAATTTTTAAACACTTATATGCTGTGGAGAAGAATGTACAGATACTTCAGGAAAAGGCAATTTTGTACACCTAAAACTGGGGGAAAAAACAAAGAAGGAAATATACTTTTTTTATTCAATGCAATACTACAAGAGGGTTTGTTAATCTCCATCTTTTTTTTCGGTACTTAAATTCAAAAAAATAGATAATCTAATTTAAATTTATGCAGCCAAAACCTGAAATCTTTCTTGATGTCTGCTCTTGATATATGCATCAGCAACAACCTGGTTTTGTATCAAGCAAATTCAGAAATACCAGCTTCCTCTCCCTTTTTCATTTGTGTGCCTGCTTTTATAGGGGATGGAACAGCTCTTACATGAACATGGAATTATCTTAAATGAAGAAAACTTCCATTTTAGGGTCTGTAATTGATGGCTTGCATCAATTTAAAGCTACCAAACACAAAGCAGAGAAAGAAAGTAAAGGAGAAAACTAAGGGGAAACTCTTTACAGTGCCCAGGTCAGAAGAGCAATTGGGTCACCAGAGAAGTATCCTTTGGGTGTCTTCTTCAACACACTAGGTAGCTCTATTACCACTTTTCATTAGTCAACAAGAAAAGAAATAGACTCTTCTAGGAGACAACACAGTAGATATCTCTACTTATAAGCCAAGAACCTTTTCTTCCTGCTTATTGCAGTCCACTGACTAAAGATAGAAAATAAAGGAGTGATTTAGTTTTAATATTGTTTGTTAGTGAAACTTTTGGCATTATGGGGTATCCTGTCCTGTCTCAGGGTGATTTCCTGCAGAAGTATCTACTAGCATCACACAGAGGTCTCAACCAACCTCTGCTATTTCAGGACTTCAGCTTTCTAAAAAAGACAATTAATTATGGTCTGCAGTTTTCATGGTGGGAAATACAGTGTGGTTGCAAAATTAACATTAGTATATTATAATATCTTGTACGGAACACTTTAAATGAGAAAACCCCAAAGTTATTTACAAATCTAATTCAAGCAGGCACCATCACAATGATGGAAAACTACTGAAGGTCAACCAACAAAGTTATGTTAAATTGCAGTGGCTAAGGAGGTGTAACCAGGATTTGGGTTAGACCTAGTTTTATTTAACAAGTTTATTTCTGTTTTGGATGGATGAGCAAATGCCACATTAATTAAATTTTCAGATAATATGAAAGTGGAATGCATTGCAAATACCATTGTGGATATAGAAATAATCTAGCAAGACCAAAAGAAGTTTGAATTATTGGCTGGAAATAAAATGATGTTTAGTCTTGGGAAATATGCAAGTTGTACATTTGGGGAATAGCAATTCAGAAAGAAAGGAGGAAAATTTTTTGGCAATAAAAACCAGAGGTGAAAAGAATAGAAAAACTCATGTGAACTTGAAGGTACTGTAACAATCAAAAAAATAAAGCAACACTGAAATGCAGAAATATGATATTGGAAAGTAAACTCAGATATACCTTGCTTTTTGGTGTCAGAAATTAGGTTTTAGAACACTAAGGAGATTGTGACACTTTATAATGAAGAGTAGCTCGACAAACTGTAAATATTTAGAAATTCAAATAAACTCAATTCACGGTTTGGAAGAGCTAATGAGAACATAGAATAAAAAGTCTGCCTACTATATATTGGTTACCGGAAATTTCTAATTAGAATAACAAGTTGAAATATTGGAAGGTACAAATACTAAAAACAAAGAGCTGTAAATAGAAAAATTATATAACATTTACTCAAAGAGAAATCAAGCTATTAAGGTAACCAACACATTGTAGATAAATGTGTTTTTCAGTTGTTCATGTTTAGCAATACTTGCATAAATGGTTTTGTTGGTTTTGGCTTCAATAGTTAACATTCTTCATAGTAGCTGATATGGTGCCATGCTTTAAATTTATGCTGGAAATGGTGTTGATAAGACAGGGATGTTTTAGTTACTGCTAAGCAGTGCTCACACAGTTTTCTGACTCTCATACCACCTCACCAGCCAGCTCACGCATGGTGCACAAAAATCTTGAAGAAGGCACAGCCAGTACAACTGACCCCAAATGACCAAATGACTATCCCATACCATATTATACCATGCTCAGCATATAAAGTAGGTGGAAGAAGTAGGAAGGAAGGGATGCTCAGAATATTGACACCTGTCTTCCCAAGTCACCCTAACTCATGATGGAGCCCTGCTGTCCTGGGGATGGCTGAACACCTGCCTGCCCATGGGAAGCAGTGAATAAATTCCCTGTTATGCTTTGTTTGTGTGTGTAGCTTTTGCTTTATCTCTTAAGTTGTGGTTATCTCAGCCCAAGAGTTTTCTCACTTTTACTCTTCTGAATCTCTTCCCCATTACAACGATGGCAAGTGAGCAAATGGCTGTGTGCTGCTTGGCTCCAGCTGGCATTACACCACAATAACAGTTCCTCTGGTTAATGGTACATGTCACACAATAGTTAACATTTGTTATTGAACAGCATTTAATAACATTTTTATAGGGATGTTTCAAAACTGGATTCTCCTATCTAAAAGTTAAATAAGTAGGTAAAGTTCTTGATATTTGTACAATTTGGGGATGAATTGTTTAGACATTCTGCTCATGACGAGCATAAGGGATAAAGCAACTTTGAATGACATTTCTCCAGGATCTTTCTTCTTCCTACTCAGTTATTCTGACCTCTGGTTAGGAGTCTGTGTACCAAGAAACTTTGGAAGGCTGAGGCTATACAGTGATCAATGTTCAGAATATCTTTATTCTGCCACTACTGATTTTGAGCATATGTACCCTATCTGTTCAGCCCAATCATTTGACTGAACTGCATCAGTCCCCAAATATTTGCATATGTAATGGGGTTGGCAGACTCTCTTTATGTGATCTCTCTAGAAATGTCCTCTTGTACTTCCTCTACACTGATATATTTCATTGTGTGACAACTGTGAAATATTAGGACTTTCCTTACATTCTATAGTAGTTTTTAAAAATTAATTGTTTTAGTACCAACCTGTAATTTTCAGTTGATTATGTCTTTATTTCACCGAACAACTTTCTGGAAAGTAGATTCAGAAAGAAAGGGAAAAGAAGTTGATGTCCTCTCCCATTCTTTTAACTTCCATTTCCTGAACGCCTGAATGCATGTAGACTCTGCATGCATTCCATAAGTGTAATTTTCCTAAAAGGAGAGTTGGAGTATCCCTAAGGGGTTTTCATTTATGTGACCCATGTTTAGCTATTCAGGTTATCTCAGAAGACAGACAAGAGATGATCCATTCAGTGACACTGCAGAACTAGGAGACAGGGAACAGAAAGTGAGGTTCTTCTTCAGGATCTGAAGGAGAAATGTTGCACAATTTAAGAAAGCTGTTGCACCAGAACAGTTACTTTAATCCTTTAATCCACTTCCAGCAGATAAAGGGAAGTGATTATTTTCTTCTCTTTGTTGCCTGAAGACTGCATGTGTAGGACTGTGTCCATTTGGGACTCCACGACAGAACCAGGAGTTAATACTGCTGAAGCCCATTAAATGCATAGGGGCTGCACCACATGATGTACAAGTAGAGGATGAGAGGACTGGTTTTGTTCAGCTTTGAAAAGTGGAGGACACCATGGGGATCCTACTGCTGCCTACAAGCTCCAACAAGAGGTGGTTAAAACAAAACAAACAAAAACAGAGCCAGAATTTTCCAAGGAAGACAGTGGATGAAAAATTATGTTGAAAAAGCACAGTGGGAAAAAATTGAAATGGGAAATTCTGACTTGATATAAGGAAAGGATCTTTCACTGTTAGAGCGATTGAACTCCAGAAGAGTCTTCTAGGTGATTTTCTTGAAGATATTCAGAACCAGACTGACAGTGATTCTGAGTAACCTGCATTCTGTAGGACCTTGGACTGTGTGACTTCTAAAGATCCTTTTCAACTTGCATGTTTCCGAGCTTCTATTTAAAGTTGAGCCTTTAGTCAGGTTCAGAGAAAATTTGAAGGGAAATATGTTTACATGTTCAGATGAGATTAAAAGAATATACAGATTTCTCACAATGAAAGTTTTTCCATTACAGTACAAGCGTGTACAAAGGATTAATCCTTCCAGAGTGACTGAACTATGACTAAACTTAGATGTTTCTATTTTCATTTTCAATACTTAATTTAAACTAAATTTATCCCTGCTTGTATTCTTTCACAGTACCTTATTGATTGAAAGATTGTGGCTAAATCTTTTATTACCTGAGTTCTCCCATCATAAGTACCTGGTCAAATAATAGCCCTCTGATGGAGCAAAAGAGTAGTAAGTGCTTATTCTCTCCAGAATCACATGGGGAGAAAGGATCATGAGAAAAAAGTAAATATAGATCTAGTTTTGCAAATAAAAACAAAGTTAAATACAAAATATAAGTATATATTGAATTTTGGCTTGACTTCTGGTGAGTGTATATACTTATCATGTAACTACTAAGTCCCTAATTCACTTTGGTCTTAGTCACCTGCTAGAATAACCTTT
>JAVTVJ010001631.1:0-17605 GCA_034509425.1 Eopsaltria australis
AGTGGGGCTGGTGATCTGTGAACCGTCCTGATTCCATCCACCCCACTCCTCTCAGACAGAGATACCAAAAGGGTCCCAGCAAACCCGCAGTGCTCTAGCAGATCCCAGGAGCACTCAGTGCTGCTGGATGACCTCGGTGGTGAGGATCCCTGGCTGGTGATGGAATGTGTGGATGGAGGCCCTTCACAGGAGGTTGTTTGAGACACGCGTGGGGCTGCAGGAGAGATGGCAGCTGTCGGTCAGGAGGGCAGGGACCCCGCTTGTGAGTCCTTTGGCTTGGACACCCTCACCCACAAGATGTGCAAGAAGTCACACAAGGCTTTGGCACTCTCAGCCGTCTTTTCCCCGAGTTCCTGGTTTCTGTAGATTTGCAGTAGAGAACCTTGCTTGCTTTTAGAACTAGAACAAAGATGCCAGATGGAACAAGCCTTGCTGGTTTTAGTCAGAAGCATCAGTGACCTAAGGTGATGTTTGCTTTGGTTTGGTCACATCTTTGTTCCTTCTCAGTGTTCAGGCTGGCCTGTGGGGTGTCCTGGTTTGCTGCATTTTCTGAGTTCCTCTTGGCTCCTTTTAGCAATGGGCTGTGCCCTGGGAGGATTCTTTGTGCTCCTTGGTGACACAGGAGAACCTTGCAGGCGGTTTTTGCGGGAGCTGCTGCTGTGATGTCACAGGAACGTTGCCGCGTCCTCGCGGTGTTCCCGTTGCTGTGGGGCACAGAGGCCTCAGTGTCAGAGCAGCTCTGGGCGCCTGCTCAGTGCCAGAGGATCCTCCTGCCCGAGGCATTGTCAGCTGCCAGCCCAGCCTCTGACGGGTGTCCTTGTGTCCTTGCAGGGGGACAGTCTGCAGACGTGTGCAGCACGGCCAAAATCATCCAGCAAGTGGCTGCTGCACTTTGCACTCTGTACTCTGTGGCTTCTGATGGGTATTTTTTAACCCACCTGGCACGTAAGTGGAGGCTTTCCCCAGGTGCAGCATACGTGGCTGTGGGATTGCTTTGTGCTTGATATTCTTCCTTTGGAAGGGAGTTGATTTTGAAACAACATTGCCTTTAAGATGCCATTTCTTTGTGAGAGTTCCTGTCAAGAGCTTCTTAAAAAAGGGGGTGTCTGCAGCCAGCAGGGCGTGCACAGCATTTGCAATGTAGCCTGGGGAGTTCTGTTCCCCCAAGAGGAGAGTCTGTGGCAGTGGAGCCTGGACCTCCCTCTGTTTGCTGCTCCAGCCAAGAACTGGACACAGCCCAGTATTTTGTGCTGTTCTCTTGCTTGCTGTGTGAAAGGACTGTGGCTCCAGGAGCGATGTTGTGAAAGCAAAATGCTCTCTCCTGGCGTTGATTTGTTGTGTGGGATTTTCCACCACAGGCAGTTTTTCCTTACAGCATCTGGTTCATGTTCCCTCTCCCGCTGCAGGTCACGTCTCACGTGGATACTGAGAAGCTCCTCCTTTGCGGAGGGGGAAAGGAACCTTTGGTGTTCAGAGTTGTGGAGCAAGTTTTGAGCTTGGCCAGTTGCAGCCAAGGGAGCAAAGCCTTGGAGGCTGAAAGAAAGTTCCTGTCAGTGTCCTTGCAGCAGCAGAAGCAAAGGGATCCCTGACTGTTTTCTCCTGTTCTGTTGAAGAGCTTTGGAACACAGCAAAAACAAACCCTTTTCCCATACAGAATATGGCTTTTCAGCATCCTCCAAGCTGAGTGAGTGAATTTGGGTTGGACGAGTGGGGCCCTCTGGTGCCACTGCCACCCAGGAATTGACAGAGCATGGATGGCAAACCCTCCTCAGTGTGCAAAAGGTCCTGTGCATAAATGGGACCAAGAGCTTGATCCACTCCTGCCTCAAAAGCCAGCAGCTTTAGGGCCTCTTCAGGGAGCGGTGCCCAGACCAAGAAGCTCTTTTCTTGCTTAAGTTGTATAAGGGTTGGGCTATGATGGAAAAATCAGGAGTGTGTCTCCTCCAAAACCCCAGTAATCCTAAAGCATGCTGGAGCTCCTTTGTGCTTCCAGGAATTTTCATGTGTGCCAGGCTAGCTGGTGTGTCAGGGGGAATGCCCAGAGCTCCTCCCCTGCACCATGTATTCTAAGCCCTGCATTTCCTTGCCATGCCTGACCCATCCCATCCCATCCCATCCCATCCCATCCCATCCCATCCCATCACTTGCCCTGAGTTGCTGCACCTTCCTTGCTCTGCCTTGCCTTCCACTGCCTACCCCCACCTTACCTTGCCTTGCAGACCCATCCCCTGCCTTGCCTATCCCTGCCCCTCCCCTGCCTTGCCTTCCCTTGCTCACCTCTCGCTTCTTTTCCCTTGCAGACGCTCCCTCTCTCTGCCCCCACTGACTTCCCTTGTCTTGCCCTCTCCTTGCTCTCATTGCCTGCTCTCCCCGTCCCTGGCCTGACCTTGCCTTTGTCTCCTTGCCTTGCCTGGCGTAACCCTGCCTTGTCGTGCCTTGTGCACACCTCCCTTGCCTTGCATTGCCTACTCCCGCCTTGCCTTGACTTCTTTGCCTGGCCCTGCCTGCCCCTTGCTTACCTTTCCTTGCACTGCCTCCCCCTCCCCTGCTTTGCCTGCCCCTCCCTTGCCTTGCCTTGCCTTGCCTTGCCTTGCCTTGCCTTGCCTGCCCCTTGCCCTTTCCTCCCGTGGGTAACTGTGAAAGTTGCATTGCCTTGTTCCTGGAGTTCCCGGTGGCATTGGTGAGTTGGGATGGTGAAGCAGCTGATGGGCTGTGTCCTGCTTCCAGATTTATCTCTGCTCTTGCTAAACTGCCTCTTTCCCTTGCTTGCCATCAAAGACATCTCCTTTTTCGGGGATGTGCCTTTCTCCTTCAGGCTGTGCAAATTCTAAGAACTGTTTGGCCTCAAAGGAATGTCTCTCCATTTGATTCTGTCTTCCTTTACAAGTCACCTGGGAACAAAACTCAACTCTAGTCGTTTCCATGAGGTGATTTAGCTGTGCACATTGATCTCCATGCCACTGTTTTCTTCTTGGAGCTACCTTGTCCTTGAGGAACTGTGGCTGGTTATGGAATACTGGACGGAGGCACTTTAGAGGATGTTGTGGCTGAAGGAGAGGTGGCAGCTGTCAGTCAGGAGGTGAGGGATCCCTCTGGTGCTTCCCATGCCCTGGACATGCTGGTCCTGGTAAGCAGGTGATAAGAACAAAAAAAAAAAACCCCTAATCTGTCTTCACTTAGAAAGATGCTGCTCTGATGGTGTTGGACAGCAGCTCTTCCTCTTGGCTGCACCGTGTCCTGCCATTCCTCACCATTTCCTGGGACAGGAAATCTCTTGGAGCCATTCTCCTTTCTTTGTGTGATGAATTCAAGTCTTTAATTGTGACCCTCATATTTCTTTTTCCTCTATCGGAGCCTGCAGGCCCTGGATTTCCTTCATTCCACCAGGTCATCCACAGGGACATCAAAAGCTCCAGCATCCTTCTGGGCATGGATGGATCTGTCAGGTTGGCTGGGTGGTTTAGGTCAGGGCTGTATTGGGTCTGACTGGGGTAAAGCTCACAGCCCTTACAGTGCTGGGCTTTGCTTTGGTAGCTGGTGTTGATAACAGAGCAGTGTTTTGGCTACTGCCAAGCAGTGCTGTCCCTCTGACATTCCTTCCCCCACCAAGGGGATGGGGGTGGGCAAGATCCTGGGAGGGGACACCAGCAGGCCAGCTGAGCCCAGTCAGCCAAAGGGATATTCCATCCCATATGACATCAGCTCAGATCTATAAGGGAAGGAAGAGAGGAGGAAGGGGGGGCATTCATGAGTTGTCCATGTTTGCCTTCTGGAAGAACCACTCCACGTGCTGAAGCCCTGCTTCCCAGGAAGTGTCCAGGCATCGCTGCTGATGGGAAGTAGAGACTGATTGTTTTTCCCTTTAGCTCTTGTGCTCGCAGATCTCTGCTTGTTCTCTTTATTTTCCTGCTGTAATCAACTGCCTTATCTCACCCTACTAGATTTTTTCCCATATTATTCTCTCCCCTGTCCCAGTGGGAAAGGGAGTGATAGAGCGACTGAGTGGGCACCTGGCACCCAGCCGGGGGCAACCCACGTCAGTCTCTTTTGGTGCCCAAAGGTGGGGCGAGGTAAAGGCAGTTTATATATATATATACATCCATATATATATGTATTGCATGCTCTAGTAATTATCAATAGCAGCTCTCAAGTAATGAGCTCCTGCATGGCACACAGCCTTTGGCTGCCACACTGCTTATCTTTATTTTGCTAAGTTTGGGAACACGTTGAAACAAACAATGACTGTGAATGAATATAACTCCTTCTCTCTGCCCGGGGTGAATTTGAGTATGGATGATCTTTTACTGCAGGCTCCTGTGATTATTGCCAACCCTTATATAAGCTTCCTGACATTATTAATAATATTAGCCAACACTGTTGTTACGTTATGGAATTCATGTCATCTCCCTGGTACAGAAGGAAACGACCCTTGGGTGAGGAGCTGTTAAAATCTGCCCTGAGGTACCCAGTTTCTGGGTGAAAAGGTATATGGAGGGATTTGGGCAGGTTCCTAGGGTGGTTATCACCTCCCGTTGCCAGGGAGTTTACTCCTGAAGAGGTAAATAACCCTAACAAACTGGCCCATCACTGACAGAGGGGTGCCTCGTTTACTCCCAGGAATGCCAGCAGCTTCTCGCCCTGTACTGGGGGCTGGCCTGGGCCTACCGGGCCTCTGTTCAATACTCTCAGAGGACTGTGGTTGAGGCAGGAACCCAAACTGTGTCTGAGGACACTATAGCTGAGACAGGGACACAAACTACAACTGTGGCTGAGGCACGGATACAAACCACAACAACTATGTCTGAGATAGGAACCCAAACCACAGCAACTACAGTGATTGCCCCAGCAGTGCAAACAAAAAAATGGACAAGGCAAGTTTCAGGCCCAAGCCGCCGATTAGTAAGGGTAGAGGAAGAAGAAGAGGAAGAAGAAGAAGAGGAAGAAGAGGTGGGGCCAGATCAAGAGGCAGGACCCTCAGCAAAGGAATCAAAGGGAGTGGGGCAAGTTAAACAGGAAACCGAAGTTACTCGGTCCCTGACCCCATCCAAACCTCGAGACCTGCAAAAGGATTGCAGCTGCCAGTCAGGTGAGAGGATTCCTGCATGGCTGCTGCAATGCTGGGATAATGGGGCCAAAAGTCAGCAGTTAGAAGGTCATGAAGCCCAACAGCTGGGATCCCTTGCTAGGGATCGGGAAACTGAAAGAGGGCTTGCAAAGGAAGGAGCAATTTGTAGCTTCTGGAGATGGCTTTTCCCAAGTGTGAAGGCAAGATATCCTTTTAAGGAAGATCTTGTGAAATCCCCAGGGAAGTGGACCAATGTAGATGAAGGTATCCAGTACTTGAGAGAATTGGCAGTGCTGGGAATTGTCGATAGTGATCTAAAGGATGATCGAGTCAGCAAAGATCCAGAGGATGTCCCTTGTACACATGCCATGTGGACGAAGGTGGTTCAAGGCACCCTGGCATCATATTCCAGCAGCCTGGTAGCACTTTATTATCCACAAATGGATGCACCAACTGTAGAGGTGGAGTCCTCCTGGCTCCGAAATGTAGCAGAAACTCTGGGTACTCCCTCATCCCTGCGAGCCACCAGCCCAACTTTTAGGGGCAGCCCAAGAGATCGCTCCTCTCCAACCCCAGCCAGAGGGAAAAGAATCCCCAAGAACAGGCCACGTAACGAGCTCTGGTTCTTTCTGCGTGAGCATGGAGAGGACATGAGGAAATGGGATGGTGAACCCACCTCTAAGCTGAGCGCCCGGGTCCGTGAACTGAGGGGGAAGAGACCTGTTAAGAAGGGGCCGCCCAAGAAGACTGTCAGTGTAGTTACCACAGAGAGACCAGAAGAGAATCAGCGATTTCCCAGATATAAGAAAACTAAAACTGTTTCCTACAGTCCTGAGGAGGGAACTTCTGATTTGGCATCACAGAGGTCAGACAGTGAATACTCTGACCAAGAACAGGAATAGAGGGTCCCTGCCTCCAGCCAGGAGGAGGAAAGGGATGACTGGGTATACTGGACGGTGTGGATTCGATGGCCTGGCACATCAGATCTACAGAAGTACAAAGCTTTAGTGGACACCGGTGCACAGTGTACACTGATGCCATCGAGGCACAAGAGTGCAGAAGCCTTCTGGATCTCTGGAGTGACAGGGGGATGCCAGGAGTTGTCGGTAGTAAAAGCTGAGGTGAGCTTAACAGGGGACAGATGGCAAAGGCTCCCCATTGTGACTGGCCCAGAGGCCCCTTGCATCCTTGGCATTGACTACCTCAGGAGAGGGTATTTTAAGGATCCAAAAGGATATCGATGGGCCTTTGGTGTAGCTGCAGTGAATACAGAGAAGATCAAACAGTTATCCACCCTGCCTGGCCTCTCAGACGATCCCTTCATCGTAGGATTGCTGCAGGTGGAAGATCAACAAGTACCGATTGCTACCAGGACAGTGCACCGGAGGCAGTATCGCACCAACCGGGACTCCAGGACTCCTATCCATGAACTAATTCATCGACTGGAGAGCCAAGGAGTTATCAGCAGGACCTGCTCACCCTTCAACAGCCCCATATGGCCAGTGTGGAAGTCAAATGGGGAATGGCGGCTGACAGTGGACTATCGGGGCCTGAATGAAGTCACACCACCTCTAAGTGCTGCCATACCAGACATGTTGGACCTCCAATATGAGCTAGAGTCAAAAGCAGCCAAATGGCATGCCACGATTGACATTGCTAATGCATTTTTCTCTGTCCCTCTGGCGGCAGAGGGCAGGCCACAATTTGCTTTCACTTGGAGGGGTGTCCAGTACACCTGGAACCGACTGCCCCAGGGGTGGAGACACAGCCCCACCGTCTGCCATGGCCTGATCCAGGCTGCCCTGGAACAGGGTGGAGCTCCGGAACACCTGCAATATATTGATGGTATCATTGTGTGGGGCGATACCGCAGGAGAAGTTTTTGAGAAAGGGAAGAAAATAATCCAAATTCTTCAGAAAGCTGGTCTTGCCTGGCACGTCTGACCCACAAAGATACACGGCTTTGGTTGACACCGGCGCTCAGTGTACCCTGATGCCATCAAGGTACGTGGGAACAGAATCTGATATCAGCTTTGTGTTTTAATTAGAATAGAGAAAGCTCCTGTGGGAAACTTCTGTGGGGGAAAAACGTTTTGAGCATGGACAGCACTAAAAAGAGTGTGCACTTTCTGACAATAAAGGAGCTTGATTTATCACTCACATTGAGTCGGCGTCTTGCTTCTCTCTCCACCGACAGTTCTGTTCCTAAGCATGGTGTACATGGTGCAGGTGATAGAGAGAAAACAGAACTGACAACAAGATTATACCATCTTTGACATCCAAAGGGAACTCAATACTTTCAAAAACTCTTGTGTCAGGTCTAAAAGGCTGAAAGAAACCACTCTCTACTCTTTCCCCTGGGGGCTGGGTGCGATTGTTGAGGAGGCCCCAGATGTAGCAGCCCAGACTAGGACAAGCAAACAAAATTGAGTATATATTCCCAATGGTGTTCATTGCCTCAGAGGTTATCATGCAATAGTCATTATAAACCATTACAGCAATTTTTATACGATACCCCGGCCTGCACAGGAGCATTACTACGGGCAGGTAGTTCTCCATCTGTGGAAATATATATAGAGCAAGGTACAGGACCCATGTAAGTGTATTGAGTATCACGGTGAATAGGTGGACTCTAGAACACAACATTGTAATTCTGGCTTTCCTCAGGACCCTGCCACACCCTGGGCGCCAAAAAATATGATAGTTTGAAAGCAAATCAGTGAGAGACTCAAAGTCAGAACTACAATTCAATAGAAAAATTAAAATAAATGCAATAGTACAAAAGCACTGACAGAGTCCGAATACAACCTGACACCCTGTCGATCAGGGTGTTGGTAGCAGTCCAATTAGATGGTGGCTGCAGTCCTCTGGGAGTGACAGATGTGGTTCTGTTGAAGCAGTGATCCTGTGGAAAGGTGCAGTTCTCCTCTGAAGGTCCAGTGATGGTGTAGAAGGGTCTGATCTTCCTCTGGGAATGCAGTGGAAAAGCTGCCTTGTGGTGTTTCCAATTCCAGATTATATCCAGATAGGGATGCTTGGTTCCTCCCCCTGGGCGGGGCATCTCACAATGGGATGATGGAGTTTATCAGTGGGACTCAATGGCCATTAACTGCAGCCATTAGGAATGAGCAAAGCAAAGTGCCCCACCTGGCTCCAAGAGCTGGCCCATGGGAAGACATGCCCTGGGGCCATCAGGGATGAGCCAGGAACACTGCCCCATCCGGCCCCAACATCCCATGAAGATGGTGATAGAATACATACTATTGTAACCTTGCCACGCATGAACTTTTCCTCTTAAGGCACCAGTTTTGTTTCCTACCCCTCCCTTCCATTGCCCTTCCCACCCAACCTTGACTTTCCTTGCCACTCCTGACCATTCCTTTCCTTTACATTCCCGATCCATCCATGTCCTTGCCTTGCCCTTGCCACCATTCCAGTGCCTTGCATTGACCTGCTCACCCATCCCCCACCTTGGCTTCCCTCTCCATCCAGGTCAAAGCTGGCCTTTTCTTCTCCTTCTGGGACTCCCTCGGCACTGCCTGCCTCTCCCTTTTCTTGCCTTGCAAAGCCACCAACTGCCTTGCTCACCCCTTTCCCACTGGAATTTGAGACCCCTTTTCTCCTGGCATCTCCCAGCCTTGCCCTGCACTCTCTGCTCCCATGAGGACTGCCAAGGCTCTCTCACCTATCCCCAGTGTTTCAGGAGCACATGAGAAGAAGCCCAGGGGAAGTGCCACGCAGCCAAACCCGTCTTTCTGGGCAGCTTTTGTCCAGGACCAGTGCTTGCACATGTCACATTTTGAACAATGTGCAATTCACATGTTGCCCTTGGGCTCCAGGACCACAATGACAGTACTTTTGCACAGGAAGGAAAGCAGGCAGCCCCAGTGTTTTAGGTGCAGATTAGAAACGGCCCATGCAGGATCAAGGGCGGAGAGAGCAGTCTGTCCTGGCCACCGTTGAGCATCAGCAATCGTTGAATGCATCTCTCACCTGCCCTGCCTTGCAGGGGTCGGTCAGGGTGTTGGTAGCAGTCCAATTAGATGGTGGCTGCACTCCTCTGGGAGTGACAGATGTGGTTCTGTTGTAGCAGCGATCCCTGTGGAAAGTTGCAGTTCTCCTCTGAAGGTCCAGTGGTGGTGTAGAAGGGTCTGATCTTCCTCTGGGAATGCAGTGGAAAAGCTGCCTTGTGGTGTTTCCAATTCCAGATTATATCCAGATAGGGATGCTTGGTTCCTCCCCCTGGGTGGAGCATCTCACAATGGGATGATGGAGTTTATCAGTGGGACTCAATGGCCATTAACTGCAGCCATCAGGGATGAGCAAAGCAAAGTGCCCCACCTGGCTCCAAGAGCTGGCCCATGGGAAGACATGCCCTGGGGCCATCAGGGATGAGCCAGGAACACTGCCCCATCCGGCCCCAACATCCCATGAAGACGGTGATAGAATACATACCATTGTAACCTAAGACACACTGCGTGGCAGTGCCAAAACCCTGCTCTGTTATCAACACCAGCTACCAATGCAAAGCACAGCACTGTAAGGGCTGTGAGCTTTACCCCAGTCAGACCCAATACAATCTGCACCCCTCATTCCATACCATTTGCGTCATGCTCGGATCCCATAGAATCTAGATATTCTCATTACTAGAACCCTTTCCTACTCACATATGCAATTTAAGCTACATCCTTCAACCATCCCTATAACATTAACTGCTATCTCCTGTCCTTTCACATCGTTCCAGGTGATCTCCATTCCAGCAGAATGTGGGGTCAGGACAGGAGGAACAGTAAACTTGATGGTTGAGCACTGACACCATCCCTGGTCATTATTGCCTTTTTCTTGCTCCTCAGTGACACGACTTCTGGGCACATGGGCATCTACACGACGCACTTTCAGAGTCTTGTTTTCCATCCGTGCAGCAATGTCCTGCCACAATGCAGCAGCCCAGATGGGTTTCCCCCTGCGCTGCCAGTTGCTTTTCTTCCACTGCTGCAGCCATCCCCTTAGGGTATTAGCCACCATCCAGGAGTTGGTCTAGAGACAGAGTATGGGCCACTTTTCTCTCTCAGCAATCTCTAGGGCTAGTTGGATGGCTTTCACCTCTGCAAACTGGCTTGATTCACCTTCCCCTTCAGCAGCCTCAATCACTTGTCGTGTGGCATTCCACACAGCAGCTTTCCACCTCCGATGGTTTCCTATCACTCGGCAGGATCCATCAGTAAATAAAGCATATCATCTTCTTTCATTTTCTGGTAACTCATTATATGGTGGTGCTTCTTGGGCACGAGTCACCTTCTCAGACAGTGCTCCAAAATCTCTGGCTTCTGACCAATCCAAAATCTCTTCTAGGATTCCTGGGAAATTGGCTTTTCCCATTGGGGCTCGTTGTGCAATTAAGGCCACCCCCTTCCTCCATGTAGTGCTGGTTGCATGATGCGTGGAGGGAATGTTTCCTTTGAACATCCAGTGTAGGACGGGCAATCGTGGAGCCAAGAGGAGACATGCTTCTGTCCCAACAACTTCTGAGGCCACTCCAACACCCTCGTAAGGTGCTAATATCTCTTTTTCAGTTGGAGTATAGTGGGCTTCTGATCCTCGATAACTCCAGCTCCCGAATCCTAATGGCTGACCTCAGGTTTCTCCCGCGGGTCTCTGCCAAAGGCTCCAGGTGAGGCCCTGCTCCCCGGCTGCAGTGTAGAGTATATTTTGCACATCTGGTCCTGTCCGAACAGGCCCAAGGGCACGAGCTGTTTCCTGTTTGATCTGCTCAAAGGCCTGTTTCTGCTCAGGGCCCCACTCAAAGTCCTTCTTCTTCTGGGTCACTCGATAGAGGCGGCCCACAAGTTGACTATAGCCTGGAATGTGCATTCTCCAGAACCCTACAAGGCCCAGGAAAGCTTGTGTTTCCTTCTTATTAACTGCTGGACACATATTGGCAAATTTTGTCAACCACCTCTGTAGGCACATGACGGCGCCCATCCTGCCATTTTATTCCCAGGAACTGGATCTCCTGTGCAGGTCCCTTCACCTTCCTTTGTTTTATGGCAAGACCAGCTTTCTGAAGAATTTGGATTATTTTCTTCCCTTTCTCAAAAACTTCTCCTGCTGTATCGCCCCACACAATGATACCATCAATATATTGAAGGTGTTCCAGAGCTCCACCCTGTTCCAGGGCAGCCTGGATCAGGCCATGGCAGATGGTGGGGCTGTGTCTCCACCCCTGGGGCAGTCGGTTCCAGGTGTACTGGACACCCCTCCAAGTGAAAGCAAATTGTGGCCTGCACTCTGCTGCCAGAGGGACTGAGCAAAATGCATTAGCGATGTCAATCGTGGCATACCATTTGGCTGCTTTTGACTCTAGCTCATATTGGAGGTCCAACATGTCTGGTACGGCAGCACTGAGAGGTGGTGTGACTTCATTCAGGCCCCGATAGTCCACTGTCAGCCGCCATTCCCCATTTGACTTCCGCACTGGCCATATGGGACTGTTGAAGGGTGAGCGGGTCCTGCTGATAATTCCTTGGCTCTCCAGTCGACAAATTAGTTCATGGAGAGGAGTCACAGAGTCTTGAGTTGGTACAATACTGCCTCCGGTGCACTGTCCTGGTAGCAAACGGTACTTGTTGATCTTCCACCTGCAGCAATCCTACGATGAAGGGATCTTCTGAGAGGCCAGGCAGGGTGGATAACTGTTTGATCTTCTCTGTATTCACCGCAGCTATGCCAAAGGCCCATCGATATCCCTTTGGATCCTTAAAATACCCTCTCCTGAGGTAGTCGATGCCAAGGATGCAAGGGACCTCTGGGCCAGTCACGATGGGGTGCCTTTGCCATCTGTCCCCTGTTAAGCTCACCTCAGCTTTTACTACCGACAACTCCTGGCATCCCCCTGTCACTCCAGAGATCCAGATGGCTTCTGCACTCTTGTGCCTTGATGGCATCAGTGTACACTGTGCACCGGTGTCCACTAAAGCTTTGTACTTCTGTAGATCTGATGTGCCAGGCCATCGAATCCACACCGTCCAGTATACCCGGTCATCCCTTTCCTCCTCCTGGCCGGAGGCAGGGACCCTCTATTCCTGTTCCTGGTCAGAGTATTCACTGTCTGACCTTTGTGATGCCAAATCAGAGGTTCCCTCCTCAGGACTGTAGGAAACAGTTTTAGTTCTCTTATATCTGGGAAATCGCTGATTGTCTTCTGGTCTTTCTGTGGTAACTACACTGACAGTCTTCTTGGGTGGCCCCTTCTTAACAGGTCTCTTCCCCCTCAGTTCTCGGACCCGGGCGCTCAGCTTAGAGGTGGGTTCACCATCCCATTTTCTCATGTCCTCTCCATGCTCACGCAGAAAGAACCAGAGCTCGTTACGTGGCCTGTTCTTGGGGATTCCTTTCCCTCTGACTGGGGTTGGAGAGGAGCGATCTCTTGGGCTGCCCCTAAAAGTTGGGCTGGTGGCTCGCAGGGATGAGGGAGCACCCAGAGTTTCTTCTACATTTCGGAGCCAGGCGGACGCCAACTCTACAGTTGGTGTATCCATTTGTGGATAATAAAGTGCCACCAAGCTGCTGGAATATGATGCCAGTGTGCCTTGAACCACCTTCCTCCACATGGCGAGTGTACAAGGGACATCCTCTGGATCTTTGGTGACACTATCATCCTTTAGATCACTATAGACAATTCCCAGCACTGCTAATTCTCTCAGGTACTGGATACCTTCATCCACATTGGTCCACTCCCCTGGGGATTTCACAAGATCTTCCTTAAAAGGATATCTTGCCTTCACACTTGAAAGAAGCCGTCTCCAGAGGCTACAAGTTGCTCCTTCCTTTGCAAGTCCTCTTTCAATTTCCCGATCCCTAGCAAGGGATCCCAGCTGGTGGGCTTCATGACCTTCTAACTGCTGACAATCGGCCCCGTTATCCCAGCATCGCAGCAGCCATGCAGGGATCCTCTCACCTGACTGGCGGCTGTAACCCTTTTGCAGGTCTCGAGGTTTGGATGGGGTCAGGGACCGAGTAACTTCGGTCTCCTGTTTAATCTGCTTCACTCCCTTCGATTCCTTTGCTGTGGGACGTTCCTCTTGATCTAGCCCCATCTCTTCTTCCTCTTCTCTTACTAATCGGCCTGAAACTTGCCTTGTCCATTTTTTTTTTTTCCACTACAGGGGCAATCACTGTAGTTGTTGTGGTTTGGGTTCCTATCTCAGACATAGTTGTTATGGTTTGTATCCGTGCCTCAGCCATAGTTGTAGTTTGTAACCCTGTCTCAGCTATAGCGTCCTCAGACACAGTTTGAGTTCCTGCCTCAACCACAGTCCTCTGAGAATATTGAACAGAGGCCCAGGAGGCCCAGGCCAGCCCCCAGTACAGGGCGAGAAGCTGCTCGCATTCCTGGGAGTAAACGAGGCACCCTTCTGTCAGCCGACCGGCCAGTTTGTTCGGGTTATTTACCTCTTCAGGAGTAAACTCCCAGGCAACGGGAGGTGATAACCGCCCTAGGAACCTGCCCAAATCCCTCCATATACCTTTCCACCCAGGAACTGGGTACCTCAGGGCAGATTTTAACAGCTCCTCACCCAAGGGTCGTTTCCTTCTGTACCAGGGAGATGACAATTTCCATGAATTCCATAAGGTAACAACAGTGTTGGCTAATATTATTAATAATGTCAGGAAGCTTATGTAAGGGTTGGCAATAATCACAGGAGCCTGCAATAAAAGATCATCCATACTCAAATTCTCCCTGGGCAGAGAGAAGGAGTTATATTCATTCACAGTCACTGTTTGTTTCAACATGTTCCCAAACATAGCAAAACAAAGATAAGCAGTGTGGCAGCCGAAGGCCGTATGCCATGCAGGAGTTTACTACTTGAGAGATGCTATCAGTAATTACTAGAGCATGCAATATATATATATATATATATATATGTATATCTGCCTTTATCTTGCCCCACGTTTGGGCGCCAAAAGAGACTGTCGTGGGTTGACCCCGGCCAGGGGCCAGGTGCCCAGTCAGTCACTCTATCACTCCCCCTCCTGCTGGGAGAGGGGAGAGGATAATATTGAAAAAGACTATCAGGGTGAGAAAAGGCAGTTTTATTACAGTGGGGAAAAAAATAGAACAAGCAAGCTGAGAGCTGCATGCGCAAGAGCAGGGGGGAAAACAATCAATCTCTACTTCCCATCAGTAGCGATGTCCGGACACTTTCTGGGAAGCAGGGCTTCAGCACGCGTGGTGGTTGTTCGAGGAGGCAAACATGGACAAGTCCCGAGTGCCTCCTCCTCCTCCTCTCTTCCTTCCCTTAGATATCTGAGCTGATGTCATATGGGATGGAATATCCCTTTGGCTGACTGGGGTCAGCTGGCCTGCTGGTGTCCCCTCCCAGGATCTTGCCCCCCCCATCCCCTTGGGTGGGGGAAGGAATGTCAGAGGGACAGCACTGCTTGGCAGTAGCCAAAACACTGCTCTGTTATCAACACCAGCTACCAAAGCAAAGTATAGCAGTGTAAGGCCTGTGAGCTTTACCCCAGTCAGACCCAATACAACATCTAAGGAAGCTTAACAC
This sequence comes from Eopsaltria australis, assembly GCA_034509425.1. NCBI lineage: Eukaryota > Metazoa > Chordata > Aves > Passeriformes > Petroicidae > Eopsaltria > Eopsaltria australis. The sequence goes on from JAVTVJ010001631.1 coordinate 14,628, forward strand.
AATGAAGATAATAATAAAATCCAAAGCAAAGTCTTGAAAATCTGCAATAAAACAAACAAACATTGTTAAAGCATTGTCTCTCTATAGGACTGGGGATGATCGGGGTAAAGGAGGTACATGGGGCAGGTTTAGGGAGAGTCTAAGGGGAAGATATCAAGAAGAAGGGTCTCGGTGATTTTTCTTGATGGCTGTCAAAGTTTGGAGTTTTCTTTTTCCTTCTCTTCCACGCTGATCTCTGTGGAGCAGCGTCTGTTGGTGGATGCGTCCAGATCTGCTCTGGTGGACGCTTCGGGTGGAAAGTTGTGACACCTACTAACTTCAGCCATCATGGTTCAAGCAACTGGTCATCTGGGATCACCTCTGATGCTGTTTCCAGTGGCATGGGTGGTGATGGAGAGCAGGACACAGTGGATTCAGCTTTTAATTTCTTTGAGGAACATGGTGCTGGTCCGCGCTCCTTGATGCGTTTCCCAAATGGGATAGAGCATGTGGTGTCCAGGAGCCTGTGGAAGACTTAGGTGGAGGATGATTAGAACTGTTCAGCAGGCTTTGAAGCTGCTGCTTCCATATCTTTTCCCACACCCAATACTGAACCTTAACTAAAATGCCTGTCATGATTGTTTTTATGTCAGATGGGACCAGCACACTTTTAAAGTGAGGAGAATTTCTCCCAAGCTCTCTCTCCACCTTGCAAAGCTCTTGCAAGGCTGCAGGTGACAGTGGTTCCCATCGTGGGTTGTTACCCTGAGGGCTGTGCACACCTGATGCCACTGCAGGGCTTGGCTGACTGGCTGCATCGCAGGCTTCAGCCTCTCCACCTTTTGGCCCCCAATCTCGGGGTGTGAAAGAGAGAGCGTGGGGATCTGCGAGTGGGCGGTGGTTAGGGGTGGGACTGCAGTTGATATGGGCAGTCCAGGCGCGCGGTAGGGCGGGGACCTCCCTCGGGCTGGGGCGGGGACCTCCGGCGCGAGGGGAGGGACCCAATGTGAAGACATCATCGGCCGCGGGGGGGGAACCCGACGCGGAGCCAATCGACGCAAAGGGGGAGGGACCGTGGGAGGAGCTGGGAGGATTCGCGGGCTTTTGGCATGAGACTGCGCCGTGGATGCAAGGGTGTAGGCACGGCGCCACGAGGCGGCGGCCATCTTTAAACCCAGAACAATGGGGGAGCGCAGCCGGCGCGATTTTCAAATTGTCTCGACAATTACGCAAAGTATAAGAAATTAAAATCAACAACGGAAAAAATTTCCGAACAGAAATATCACCCCCTCTCTCCACTGCCTGTAAACATTTTTCTACTAACTCCCAAAAACCCAGAATTTTAACAGAAGAAGCAGAAGCAAAAGGAACATAAGTAAAGATCCACTTAACAAAACGTTTCCAAGCCCTCTTATTAGCTTTCCCATTTTCTAACTTTAGGGTCTCTTTAACTTGGACATAAAACTCCTGCTCTATTCGGGACAGCTTAATACCCATTGTCTCCGAATAAAAGCCTCCTTGCTCTTTTTATACGACACAACGAAGCGAAACCCCCCCCCCGAGCCTGAATCCTGCCGTGTCTCGCGGCAACCGAACCTCACCGCCTGCGCTCAGATCTCAGTTCCTTTCCTGCCACTTATCATGGGCACCAAACTTCACCGCCTGCGCGCGAATCTTGGTTCCTTTCCCGCCGCTTCCCGCGGACGCCAAACCTCACCGCTTGCGCGCGGATCTTGGTTCCTCTATCCCGGCTTCAGTTGCCGGCACCGGCTTCGGAGGGAGAAACATCTAAAAGAGCAAGGGTCTCTGGATTCGTCAGTCCGTTCAGCTAGCGTACCTGCTCCAGATCGGTTGCTGGCGGCCCCTCCAAGTCCACCACTAGAACGCGGAAGTCCTTGCTAGGGGAGTGGCACCCTGAAGGCGCTATCCGGACCGCTGCTGCGTATCCAGGTCTCTCACAGGGAACTACGAAAAGTCGAAGTCCATGTTCGGTGTGCCACTTTGTTGTGTTCCCTGCTTCGGTCCCACCCTGGTACCGGCGGCGGAGCACTAGCGCTACCCTAGGAAGTCGTTCGCGATCGGTAAGACTTCCTCGGAGTGCCAACTGCGGGCACAGCTAGTCCGTGTTTCGGTCCGAGGAGATGTTGCCCCCGGAGCGTGGTGAGACCGGAAAGAACTTCCAGAGAAGGAGGTCTTTTGGTATGTGATTTTGGTAGGTTTATTGCCTCCAAAGGGAGCACATGGTCCAAGAGCCAAGAACAGCTCATTACATCGGTATTTAAGGGAGGAACAACATCCAATAAACTGAGGGCAAGGGGCAATACATGGGAGGGGCCGGGGTACATGGTCAAATGAGGTTTAGGGAGAGAAGGGGGAAAGAGAGAACAACGAGTGAACAAGGGAGTGACAGGGAATTTCCCTTCCATGCTGCCCGAAGTCCTCGTCCTTCCTGGTTCGGAATCACCGCAACACAGCTAAGAAATGAATCACTGGAAATCAATGTGGCTGTAGCAATGCCATTTCACAATGGCAGTGGTCACAAAAATATTTTTGTAGTCACAAAAATATATCAGCCCACAGGATACAAGACCTTCATAAAAATATTGTCTATTCCACCTGTTTCAGTGTTCCCTAAAAAACACTGGAATTTTGAGATAAACTTTGTGTGTTGCATTGCAAATAGGGCTTTCCTGGGAGAACTGGATGCTCTGCTGTCATAGGCATATGCCTGAGAGTGTGATGGGGACTGGGGCACAAAACTGCAAAAAGATTCCCCAGGAGATGTCTGATATTTCCAAACCATATCCTGGGCTGCATCAGAACCAGCACGGCCAGTAGGTGAAGGTCAGTGATTCTGCCCCTTCACGCCGCTGACTCCGCACCTGCAGTGCTGCGTCCGGCTCTGCCGGGCTCCCCAGCACCGACGGCAAGGACATGGACGCGCCGGAGCAGGTGTCCAGGAGGGACACCGAGATGATCCCAGGGCTGGAGCAGCTCTC